>CAJHUC010002521.1:0-15979 GCA_905146915.1 Ostreobium quekettii | reverse complement strand
ATTAATGAAACGAACTATGTCGTTTGTGTTTGTGCATCTGTGCAGTAGTGCGGCAAGTATCCTATAGCAGTTCACGGGCACCCATGCTTCCTTGCATACGCCACTTATAAAGCAACCGCCTACAAGCGTCCACCACTGCGCGATCACAGCCTGAATGGGACGAGGAGTCCAACCCACAGGTGGCCTTGGGGCTGCTGGTGGGCATCACCGGCGCATGCGCGGGTCAGACAAATTTGGCGCTCCTTTATATTTCTCTTTCTTTCCTCTTCCGCCTTTTTCATAAGGAGCCTCGCTTTGTTGTTCAAATAAACAAGCCTGGTTGCGCCGCGAACAAGGGGCCATTGGTCGCCGACAGGGCGGCGAGGCAGTATTCCTAATATCACCGGGTCAACAATACGTGTTGTAGAGGGGCATACCGTATTTACCCTGTATTAATAAGCAACTCCTATTAGTATCCACCCCCCCTTTGAGGGTCGAAACCAGGGTAGTACCCATAACCCCCGTGCAAGTATCCACGCCAAAACCTCAACAGAAACGAGCTCGAGAGGGCTCGTTGGATTCGCCTAGTCGAGAGGAAGCTAGCTCGCACGTCTTTGTTTGCACAGCACTTTTTTCACGGCTTCAGCGTGCAACAACTGCCAAAAGGTGCTCACCCTGCTGTGCGATGCATGTGGTGCTGCAAACCTCATAGCTGGAGCTGCTAATCTGATGGGAAAATTTTGTTTCTCGTCGAGCGACTGCAGGCCGCGCGCCCATGGCGCAGCTGCGGGCCTGAAGCTGTCAGAAGACCTGGCGGCATAGCTTGTTCGTGTAATAATTCTCATCATGGCGCTCGCCTTTGCGGCAGTCACACTGGATCCCGGGGCACCCGGCTGCACAGCAACTATTGTAAACTGCACCCAACCACTTCGGCTACGCGCACCGTGGCCTGCCAGCCGCATACGCACGTGCCTGCCGTGCGCTATGAGGTATCCTTTGACTTTTTTTGGCTGTTGAAGGAATAGGGTGATAGTTTTTGGCAGCGGCGGGCCGCGCCTGGTGACATGCATGCCCCGCGCCCAGCCGCCACCCCTAGCGCTTCTCACAAACAGTCTCCACACACTCTCCGCCAAGCTCACCCAAGCTTTCCTTCAGCTCGGCCGGAGGCGCGCCAACCGGGGCACACGGCAGGGCTGCCGTCCACCCAAACATGCTGGCATTTCCCGTCCAAATTGTTGATGGCCCGGGAAGGTGTTGGTGATGATTTTGACGGCTTGGATCAGATATGGATGTGGACAGGGATCGATTGTGAATTCGTTTCTACGTTTCTGCGTTTCTGCTTGGGACTCTGTGGTGGCAATAGAATTATCGCTGTCAGTGTGGAGCTGTCAGTAGTGTGGTCTATGTAATTTTCTAACTTGGATTTAGTGATGTCGCTACCTATGCACTGCATCTTGCATTATTTCAAACACATTTTTGGTCATTTCACTGCCTATTGTAAATTTTCCTTTCTGTAATACTTGGATCAGGGGTCCAAACCTTGTTAGTATCCATGACTCGCTATTAGTATCCACAGCTCACTTTGAGGGCCTAATACACACCTACTAATACCGGATAAATATGGCATATGCTTTTTTGCGGAACGCTGTGCAAAACACTGCTGATCGTCACGTTGCCTTCACACCGGTAGACAATAGCTTGTTCGCGATGCCGATTGCTACGCCATTTGACACAAATTGACGCTATTGCAATCGCTTTTATGCCGTCACAATCACTGTGATGGCATCACTCTGTGTCAAAATGGCATTGCAGTTGGCATCGAAAACATACCGTTTTCTGCTAGTGTCAGAAATGCTGAATATTATATGAAAGTGCCAATGCTGAAATGCTAAATACAGCATACGGAAATGCTCAGAATTGAGCTGCTCAAGCTGTTCGATCCGTGTACAATTCGTGTAAAGGCGTGTTAAAACATGCGACAATTTTGTACACTCACTCAATCGTTAATACACGGTTTGGTCCCATTTTCATACGACAATAGATGCGATTTCATTTACGATTTTATACGATTTTCAATTTTGCGACATGGTACGCGTTTTCAAAACCGTGTATTTTGGCCTGCTTTTCATTTGTGTGGTGTCACGCGATTGCGCTTGTGCAATTGCGTATGGTGCATCAGCCCCACTTGTGTGATGTGACAGGATGGTGCTGTCATCCCCGCAGTGACTGGATAACTTTGCGTGCACAAATGTGGTCCAACCCGTTGTCAATGCAATCGCAGGTTATACTAAATGCGCACATTGTGGCCACACTCAGGTGGCCGCTGTGAGGTCGCATTAATACATTGAGCACGCAGCTGCAAAAATGATACAACAACTGTGTCTCGGTTCCAGCGCCCTTTGCGCCAACTGGACGTCGGGTGCCTTCCCAAAGACAACGACCATCTTCGGTACCCAATTCGTTGCTCTGACCTTAATGTGAAGATCCCTTCTTGTTTTGGACATCCTAAACCTTAAAAAACCGACCCAATTACCGGCGTTGGACTTGCCAGTGGAAGAAGAAGAGACTTGACGCAAGAGACAGAGGGTAAGAGTCCCAGAGAGGGACTGTGGTGTAAAGCACAGGGGGTAGTATGTTTCTCTGGTAATTGGGCTCCTGGGAGGTTAAAGTACAATGAACATTATGATAATACAATTTCATATGATAGTTGGCTTCATTAAGAGCTCATAGGTTCTTGAACCGCCTCCATTGGGTTAGCGGTAGAGGAGTTATTGATAGATATATATCCAGTACTTTAGACCCCTCTGCCGTACTTATCGGGGGATGAGATACTATTGCATGGGCCCAGCGGCTGCATTGTCACGTGATCCGGGTGGGGCCAATCCCTCAAAGGGGCGAGCAACTGTCAGACTGTAATTCCGTTCTCTCGCCTACTCCGCGCACCCCACGGCTGCACCCGCAAGCCGCACGGCACCATGCACCCATAGCGCACACGGCCGCCCTGCGCCCGGCCACCCTGCAAGCTTGGGCCCACACTGTGCACCCTGATGGAGCGAGCGCTCCGGACTGCCCGCCAGCAATCCGGCGGAGGAGGCCCATCCGGGCTGAGTTGGGTGCCACAGCGGGTGCATCACCCGCATCGAACCGAAACCACGCCATGAATGATGCATCTGTGACACTCAGGGACCAGCCTCACCTGTCCCACCGGGACAGCTCGGTTCTCGACTCACACCCATAGGGACTCGCTGTAAGGGGAGACGTCCCCTTTGGCCGGTCGGGAAACGGCTCGTTCAACCCCGTTCGACTCGGGGACCGGTCTGGTCGGAAATTGCAATGCAACTTCGATTACAAACTGGTTTGGTGTGTCTGTATTTATACCCGCCTTCCCAAGGCATCCCAATGGTCATGCCAGAAATAGGATGAGTCATCCTATTTCTGGCATACCCGCCAGATTCAAATTCAAATCCGTTTGTCCATTGTTCTCCTGTTCCCCGACCTGTCGGCCCCCAAGGCCTGCTGGCCACTATTCTCTTGAACACGCCCTTATTGGGCCCCAAGAATCACTCCCTCTTGTGCTGAGCGTGTTTGAGCAACACGGGGCAACGTGCCCATATCCTTTGCACCTAAATTTAACGTTTTACCCTTATATCCCTCCGGGCCTGCTGCGAGACAACTTCGTCTCGTGATGTCATCTTGGTGCTGACTCAGCCTCAAACTCCTGAACCAGTCGCCTTGCCCTCGTGAGGTTATTCATCGGTTCCCAAGTATTGCCATAGCTATCGCACCCTTTCCACTTGACCAAGTACTCCACGCACTCTTCCTGCCCTATCCGGCATGTGCGTTTGTCTAGAATCCGTTCGATCTTGAATTCTTCTTGGCCGTCCACCATCATGGGAGGAGGCCGTATCTCTTCTGGTCGTGCAAACTGCCCTTGATCTTCGAGGTACATTCAGAGCTTTGACACGTGGAAGACTGGGTGAATCTTCAGCGTAGCTGGTAGCTCCAGTTGGCAGAACCATGGCAGATGGCCTCCGTTATGGACATGGGCCCGCAGAATCTGTCCGTCTGTTTGCGTGCTCCAACACCCGTAGAGACATTGGTGGTGTTGAGTAGTACCCGGTCCCCGACCTAGAAGGAAGCTTCTCGTCGGTGCTTATCAGCATATTCCTTCTGGTATTCCTGCGCCTCTTCGATAGCTCGCTGGGCACGCATGGCATCTGCCCGAAGCCGAGCCACCATGGCAGTTGCTGACTCATTCTGTCATTCCTCCGGCCCTGGATCTGTGATGAACTCCAATGGTCCTCGCGGATGATGTCCGTACATCAGAAAGAATGGGGTCATCTTAGTGCTGGCATGTTGAGCGGAGTTGTATGCATATTCTATCGTTGATAGGTGCTCCGTCTAGTCTTGTTGGTCGTATGCCACGTAGGCTCGTAGAATCTATTCCAGCGTACGGATGGCCCGCTCACTGGCTCCGTCAGTCTGTGGATGGTGGGCCGTGGACGGATGTAGTTTAGCCGATAACTGCTGCCACACCACTCTCCAGAAGTTTCCCATGAAGCGCGAGTCTTGGTCACTGACTATTTGTTTTGGTAGCCCGAAATTTCTGAAGATTTGTTCCATAAATATCCTGGCCAGTTGTGGTGCGGTCACCGTAACAGTGGTTGGTGCGAATCGCACCATCTTGGTAAAACGATATGTGAACACCACCGCCATGTCGTATCCCTCCATAGTCTCGGGCAGACATGTCACCAGATCCATGGTAATGTGTGTCCACTTCCCTTCGGGTACCTGGAGGGGATGCAGTAATCCGCGCGGTCGCAGCCCTCCGCCTTGGTCCGCTGACACGTGTCGCATGTCCTAATGTATTCCCGAGCGTCGTTGGCCATGCCGTTCTACGTAAAATGGCGGTTCAGTCGTTCCGTCATTCTGGTTCTCCCTAGGTGTCCCGCCAATGGGGCATCGCGCACTTCCCATAGTATCAAGGTCCTTAACTTGACGTTGTTCGGCACCAGAACCTTCCAGCCTGCGGCTCCTTCCCGCTTCCATAGGAGCCGGTTCTTTAATTTGTACGTCTCGCTTCCTCCTCGTGCTTCCTCGGCGACTTGGGTTAGGTCCTCGTCCTCGCGTAGAGTTGTCTCATACAGCCGTTTGAAGCCTCGATGCTGAATATTATACCACGCTCGCGACTCATTCCTGGTGATGGCGTTGGCCTGCCAGTCGTCAACGGAGTCGTCAGGGTCGTCACGATTTGTGTCGGTCTTGGGTTGTCGAGATAAGGCGTTAGCTGCACCATTGCAACTTCCCTTTAGGTAGTGTATGTCGAAATCGTAGTCTTGCAAGAACTCGCTTCAGCGCGCTTACCTCATAGTCAGATTATTCTATGTTTGTATGCGCCATATAGTCTAGTGGCCGGTGTGTAGCTAGAAACGTCTTCCCTGCAAGAAATGCCACCAGGTTTGTAGCGTGTGAATAGTAGCCAGCCTCTCTTTGTCGTAAGTGCGATAGCGTGTCTCGGCTCCTCCGAGTCGTTTGGACATGTACTCCGCTAGTTGCTGTCCGCCTCCGTGGTCTTGCATCAGAACTACTACTGTCGCGAAGTCGCTGCCATCAGTCATGACGACAAAGGGCAAGTCGTCATTTTGGCAGCTGTAGCACGGGCGCCGTAGTCAACCGGTCCTTTAATGTTTGGAAGGTTATTACCTGTGCATCTCCCCATGCAAAGGGCTCACTCATCTTGGTGAGGTCCGTCATAGGTTTTGCTATGGAGGCAAGCCCCGGCACAAAACGTCAATGGAAGTTTGCCAGCCTGAGGAAAGCTCTTACGTGATGCACATGCTTCGGCGTTATCCACTCTTGAACTATTTTGATCTTCGAGTCATCTGGTCGGGCTCCATGCTTCCCGACCACCGCCCCCAGAAACACCATCTCTTCAACTACAAAGGAGCCCGTGTTCCCGTAAGCGTCTCATGACGATTCGCAGATTGCTCCATGTGTTCTTTCATGTCTCGGTTGTACATGAGTATGTCGTCCAGATATGTGACAAGGAAAGTGTCCACCACGTCGCCAAAGACTTGGTTCATATACTGCTGAACGGAGCTTGGTGCGTTGCACAACCCAAATGGCATCACCAGATATTCGTAGCTTCCGTGCCATGTAACGAAGGCTGTCATTGGTATATCTTCTTCCCGTATTTGTATCTGGTGGTAGCCGGATCGTAGGTCCATTTTACTGAAGACGGTAGCCTCCGCAAGCCTGGCCATGAGGTCGTCGATTCGGGCCAGGGGGTGCTGGTCCTTGACATGCCTTTTGTTCAGAGCCCGGTAATCAATGCACATCCATAGCCCGCCATCTTTTTTCTTCACGAATAGTACTGGAGCTCCCCGTGGTGAATTTCTTGTTGTATCAATCCGTCATCCAGCAGCTCTTTAATTTGTCACTTTAACTCGTCGTTTTCTTTTGGGGAGAGCCGGTATGCGGGTGTATGTGCAGGTTTGGCATCGGGTAGCAACTCGATGTTGTGTTCTGGTCTCCCTTCGGGTGGTAGTCCTAGCCATAGTTTGTCGCTCATAACTTCTGTAAATTCCTTCAATAACGTTTCCTTGATATGCTGGTCTTTGTCATCCTTTATTGCCTCTTTGTGGGTGGTTTCTCTTATTACCACCACATAGGTTTCCGTTCTCCTCTTCAGGGCTTGAGACAGCCCTTTTCTCGACAGGGTGATTGCATTAATCCTCTGGGTTTCTTCATTGTCTTCCCGTAACCCGTTCAGTACTCGTAGTGCTTTTACGTCTTTGATCTGTAGTGTGTTGGTCTTCCAGTCGATTCTCGGGTTGAATTCGCACAGCCATGGTACTCCCAGAATTGCGTCATGACGTCCCGATTTCGTAACTTGGAAGGCGGGCTGGCGTTTGAATTCATTGATTCGCAGCTTGTAATTATCCAGCCCCCACTCGGGTTCGTGCTTTATTGGCCCGTCTGCCAGGTATAGCGTTTGGACGTCGCCCTTATCTCTCCAGCGTATGCCGTACTGCTCACAGAATTCTTGGCTGATGAAATTTCTGGTATCTCCGCTATCGATCAGCACTCGGATTCGCTGCCCTCCTAGCATCCCCTTGAAGCGAAGCAGCTTCCCGTGCTTCAGCTGCATCTCGTTGATTTTTCCTATCGGGTATTTCCTTTTTGATGACTCCTGCCGTGCGTCAGCCCACCGCTCGTAGTATAGCCGTATTTTGTTGTATTGTCTCCAATTTCGCGGCTTCTCATACAGGCCCATTTCGTAGACCGTTGCCACCAGCGCGCTTGTCTTCCCCTCCAAGACTCCAGCGCTTTGTTTATCGCTTCTTCTGTCGTCACCTCTAAGGAGCCCCCATCGGCTGGCTCCCGTCCGTTGTCATCTCCACGTGGTTTTCCCGCTATTCTTTGTTGCGCCATTCACACACACTCGGGGCCCTTGGCCCTCGTATCCCGGTTCTGTCAAATTGCCCTTTTGGATCAACGGGTTCCATACGGTTTCCTTGTTTGCCGCGATGACTCCCGTCCCTCAACAATTCCTCTTCTCCACCATACCCCCCGGCTCAGTTTTCCCACCGTTTTCTGTTCTGCCATCCTTGCACACCCAGGTCTTGCGGCCACATCTTCCCGGCGTTCTCAGGCTGTCCTTTTGGATTGATGGAACCATGCGGTTTCTTTTCATGTTATCCGCTGTGATGGCCACCCCTCAACAGTTCCCGCCTCACGCTGCCGCCGCAGTCCTTGACTCGGTGGGTCAGCTCCTCGCAAAGCGCCCGAGTCAGGAATCTTGGCCTCGTGCCCCTCGGGCAGCGTGTCCACCTGTCATCCCTTGTGTGGTCTCGGCGTGTGCCCACCATTACGAGTTGGGAACCGGGCTGTCCCCACGGTACACGTGAGGCCGGTCCCTGACTGTCATAAGCCTATCATTCAAGCCACAGTCCACCAAAACTGCAGGCCATACAGGCGGCGCTGCCAGTGCCCAGCGTGCAGTGTGCTCAGCGAGCGCCGCGCAATGCGGCGCTGTGCCCAGTGCCATTACAGGCAGGCAGCTGCTCCTTGCCATGCTCATGCGCCCACTGTGCGGAACGTGCCCAGCGCCTTGAGATCTGCTCATCTTCTTGGCCACCGATGGCAAGGGCGCCGACCCTGGATCGCCACGAAAGTTAGCTGCTGGCCAACGGAAGGGAGCCCAATGGAAGTCGGACCTCGGAGGGAAAGGTGCGTGGGGTGCTGACAAGCCCAACCTCTTCGTTTGGATCGTTAGCTTGGTGCGATTGTGCCAAATTGCACAAGCATCGATTGCCCAATTCCCGTTGGAATGGGCTGATCTCAGCGCCAGGGTTTTGCCCGTGCGACGAGCGAGCGAGCTGAAAACGTCGCATGTCAGTTGCTGAGTTCTTTTTGTGTGCTTTCTGTCGTCCCAGCATAAATTGCGCTGGGCCATTAGCAATTGCGGCTGGGCCGGCGGAAATTGTGCCAGGGCCGGCGGAAACTACGCTTGGACCGACGGGTAGCAGGGGTACGATGCCTAAGTGAAGGGCATCCCAAGCGTCGCTTGCATTGTCTTGATCGCCGATGTCCAGAATTGCTTTGTGGGGAGGGCTTACACCTGATCATCTCGCCGTTTCTTCGTCCAATCCGTGCATGCTAGGTTGGCCAAGTCGCGGGCGCTCTGCGAGTCGGGTTTGGCGCCTTTTGCGTGCAGTTCTGCTGGACCTTTCGTGCGTTCTTTCCGGTCCCGCCACCTTCGCCCCGACGCGATGCGCGTTGCAATACTGCGGCTGCCAGCTCGGCGCTGGCCGGTACAGAACGGAACACGTTGGGGGAGTGGGAATCGCTGGGTGGTGGGACCTACGGGGCGTGGTTCAGATTTGTCCCGCCCTCGTGCCAGCGCGGGGATACATACTGCCTGCACCAAATCGTTGATTGTTTGCGCTAAGTCACGTGCGCGCTAGGTCCTCACCTCAGTTTTAGGTTTAGTTTTAGGTTGGGTTTTAGGGTTAGGGTTAGGGTAGGTTTAGGTTTGGGGCTTACGGGTTAGGGTAGGCTAGTTTTGGAGGGATTTGGTGCAAGCAGACACCGATTTGGTGCAGCCAGTAGAAAACAGGATGCCACCTGTGTCCTTTGGACTATTGCACCTGGGCATTTGGGAGGGACAATTGACTAGAGGCGCATGACCGTCAAATTACCAAATGACCCGTCATTTTCAGCGGCTGCGCACCAGCCGCCAACGCCTCTCCATTGTGCCCATCCACCAGCCACCAGAAATCACACATCCAATTCTTGTGCCAATTACGAGCCCAACAGTCTTGTAGAAACGCAATGTGCGGGGCCGAGCCCAGACGAATGGTATGATGTAATGTTGTTACACGTGTGTAGTGGTACAAAATTTCAAAATAGTGGTACAGATTGTCTCTGGCCCATGGCGAGAGACGATTGTGTTCATGGTAGCGGCTGCGCATCAGCCACCCACCCTTCTCCAACAGGAGTAGAATAGTTCTCCCAATCAGTTTCCGTTCAACCAGTAAGTTCTCTTGCCAGCACCTCCTTCCCGATGCTCCAATGCGCCTGCCACCAGGCGATCCATCCACTCACCGCTCACGTTTCCTTTCACAACTCTCAGAAAACCAACCCAGTTTCTTGCGAGGAGGTTGCAAACCCTCGGACCCTGCCACCCCAACGGCCGCCCCCGCGTCTCACAATGCCAACCAGATCGTTTCCCCATCCGAGCCAGATCATTTCACGTCGCCACGCGCCAGCGCAAAGCCCTCCTGCAAGGGGGCCGCGATGGCGACCGCAACGGCAGCCACGTAGCCATCCCCAACGCACTCATTTCCATCCATTGCTTCCTGCCGCGCCTTGGCGAACGCGCCGGCCAGCGCGTTGGCCAGAAACAGCGCCTGAGATTCCTTGTCGCTGGTCACTTCGTGCGCAAAAACTCCTGCCATCGCCTCGGACAGGCCACTGTAGAGGATCTCCGCGCAGGCGTCCCTGCCGTACTTGCGGCAACCTTGGCCGGACCCCGGGATCGCCGCCCCGGCGCCGGCGTGGTAGTCGACGTAAATCTCCGACACTTGGCAAGCCGCCCGCGCGGCGACGTCGCTCGTCGAGGCGGCGCCGTCGGCGTTGAGCAGGGCGGCGGACAGGACCTCTGCGACGCTGTCCTTGGCGCCCTCCAAAGCCTGCATTGCCATGAGTAGAGAGAAAAATTCAGTTCCTGCACATTGTTGCCATTCTTTTTCGTCCATTGCGAAGCATGAATGCTGTATTATGTGCTTTATTATTTCTTCATTGTCGACATTGACGGCTCCAACATGTACCTGGCTGGGATTGGCATGTTCGATAGTTTTCTTACATCAGAAGCAACATGTTCCCACACTCCCTTCTGCCGGTTCGACAACCACACTTGTCCCAGATCGTGGCTCACCTTGGAAAAGGAGTAAGTTCTGCCAATGGCCTCCCTTCCCCCCGAGGACGGCACGTCGGATGTTGCCCTCCCAGCGGCCACGGTCTCACCTCGGTGCACGGGCGGGCAGGGAGCAGAAGTGATGCATGGAGTGGACGGGTTGTCGGGAATTTCTTGGCCGTCGCCCACGCCAGAATGGCAATTTCCGGACGGTGTCTGGGAAGCACACTCCGCCTTTTCGCCATGGACTTCTGCGGTGAACGTGAGCCGCGAATTATGCAACAGAACGGCGTTAATGGAATTGGAACATGTTTTAGGGGTGTCGACGTGCCGCTGACGCGCTCTTCGATGCAGTATTCTTCTAATAAAAGAATATCGAAATGTTGCACATTAGGTAATGCAGCAAATGGTAATGCCTCCGATCTTATACCAACAAGAAGTGCTGAACCAGTACACGGGTGAGTCCAAAATGATGTCCAGTTGCATTTGGTGGGTCTGTGCTGTGCGCAAGGCGACAGAGACAGTGGCCGTTGACCGCAGGTGATGCCATCAGGGGGCGTCAAGCTACTTCGCCTGTTCTAAGACATTTACACCAGCGAAAAGTTTCGCAACGTTGCTTAAAATAGCAAGCAACACCCCAGTAATCATTGAACCGAGAAGTGGCTCCAGTGGGAATACTCACCATTAATGCCATCTTTGGAATTATTTTCTGTTCCGTCAGGAGCCTGCGAGCAGAAAACAGCAATGAAAGAGTTTAGCGGGCAACCAGGACATGTGCGACATATTGCTGAAACTGGCCACCCCAACATGGCTATGTTGCAAAGCCAATAGGCTTTGGGTTTTTCTCATTTCTGTGAACTCGTACCAACTATCGCATCCTGTTTCGTGTGGACGATCGTGCGAGCTTCAGATTGCCGTCCTGTACAACAGCATGGAGGCGCGTGATCTGTACATACGGCGATCATCCATGCTTGAAACTGTCATGAGATCCATGTTGACAGGTAAACTCTGAAATAACTCACTAGCCAGATATTCTTATCCAGATATTTAGTATCCAGGAATTATTATAGATGCTCAGTAAAATACTCTGTGTCATTGAAGTTGAGGCGCTCACCGGTGACGAAAGAATCAGAACAAGGCAGATGAAGGCAGAGATTCGAAGTCCCTTGTAATACGTGTCCAGCTTCGTCCAAATCTCTGAGATTCCTAAAAGGAAAATCCGTTGCAGTTAGGTGCAGCCAATGAGGTACGACCAACGCTGTACATTGACAAGACAACTAGCACACATCTTTAGCGCAATCCTCTATGGAGCAGAAGCCTCCAGAGATTTTCACGACAGGTGCCTCAAAGCCGCCACTTGTTGCAATGGAAGGAATCGAGAGCCCTATCGGCGGCCACCTAAGCTCGTCACCTTCCGCAAAGGTCCGGTGGCGGCACTTGGACTCGTCACCAGCCTCATGCAGCGAACACTCGCAGACCTTCAGAAACACACAAGGCAAAAAAATTAGTGTCCACGGCGCTGGGCGGAGGAGAGGTGCGGCAGCCAAGCAATACCACAAATACAGCAGCATACGCTTCGAAGCGCTGTTCCGACGACTCCTATCGCCGAGAAAGCCACTGCTGGCGTTCGTATCGGTACAGACATGCCATGGAGAGGGGGGTTGGGTGAAGTAAGCTTTCGTCCTAAGCGAGCGACACTTCAGATTGCATGAACGTCGTATGCTTTTCTGCCAGCACTGTAAGCTCCCCAGAATCTGGTTTCATGACTTAGCATACCCAACTGCAAAAGAGCATGAGAGTTCAGCCACAGACTGTGATCCCATCAAATGGCCAAAACGCCGCCTGGATTTTATCATCCTCATCTTTTTTATTCTCTTTGTTTTAATCATATTTCTCATTTTTTATTCCGTTTTACTTTTTATTTATGTATTTTATTTTATTCCTTTAGTTATCCATTTTTACAAAAAAAGGCAAGGAGATTTCGCCTGGGTTTCGCGCCACCCACCAACAATGACGCCAGCGTCAGCAGGATGATGACGCCGCGAGCGTCCGCAGCGAGCCCCCTCGCCGCCATGATTCTGCGGCCTGGGCCACACAGAACACTCTTTCAGGAACACTGGTACTGTGAAGTGCAGCAAGCACTGTAAAGAACTGCAAGTAACGTAAAGTACAGCAAGTACTGTAAAGTATTTGTACCCGATACCCAGTCAGTCCACATCAGCCGAACAGTCAAGCGCCCACCAAACATCTCGGAGCGTTCGGCGCCTCACCGAGGGGGCAAACACACTAGGCCGGTGGCCAGCGCGAAGCTACCTTCCCTCGCCCCAGGTCGCCTCCCTGCGCGCCGGGACTCCAACCTCCGCGCCATCAGCCCTTCCGGCCATCCCAAACACACTCTCCGCCCAGAATTTCGCTTGCACGCCGCGCCACCGCAGTCGCCGCACTCCCAAAGCGGGCGCCCCATTCTGCAGGCCCTCGGCCGGAGGGCCTTCCCGCAGGAAAACCCCGCCGCCCCTGCGCTGCGCCCCTCCCCACCCCCCGTTTTCCACAATTGCCTGCCCCTCGCATCCAGTTCGGCCGTCCGACGGGTGCATCCGCTCCAGCAGCCAAACCAAGACTGTCGCCCCACGCTTCGGGGACTGGAGCAAATCCCGCCCCGAAACATCAACCCCAGCGCCGCAGACCGAGGCCGCAACGGCTCGCCGCCGCCAGCCCATCATCGCATCACTCGCATCAACGCCAACCACGCGTCCCGCCAAGTGAGGCGACCCCTGTGCGGACTCACCCAGTCCTGCCAAAGGCGGGAGGTGCTCTGCGACAGTCTCAGGCCGCTCGAGCCCGCCCTCGATTCGCCAGCCTCGGGCGGTCGGGCAAAAGGCTGGCCGGGGCGCTCATCGGCCCGCGGTGGCTTCGGACTTCGACCTGCGCCGCCGGCTGTTAGCCGACTCGCCTTTACGGGGCGCGGGGCAAATGCTCGGAGCGGACGGTCAGCCAGTCGCCAGCCACGTGGGCCACTGACGTGGACACCCCGAGTGCCAAGCTCTGACGGCAGTGGCGGTCTCAACAGAGAATGTATTAGTCCCTCTGCCTTTCCCGTGGGGATCCCCTCTTGCGCTGACAAAGCCAACGTGGGTCAGTTTGTCAGTGGTTTGGGGCTTAGGGTGACGAAACAAGGAGGGGTTTTCACGGAAAAGACAGGGGGACTACTTTCATGCAATCTCATTATGCACGGGTCACGAACCACGGATAACTGCTCCTACGTATCAATGCATACCCGATTATCAAGTATCATAGCTGATCACCAATGCTGACTCCGCTGAGCCAGAACCGCTTGAGCCCTGTTTCGTGTCCATTCGCGCCGTCCCTTAACTATGGGCATGCTGAGGGTGCATAGCAGAGGGCCAATTGAATCAAGATCGTCATATGCACAGACGCCTGCCAATTTCATGGAAAACTAACGAGCTTCCTTGAGTGATTGGCACATGCTTACATTGCACGCACAGAGTTCCTGTCAACGGCCCAGCTATAATCAGCACTCATTGGACGAAAGCAGTACCGCAAGGAGGTGTACTGCATATGATCAATGTTTAACAATGCTCGCGCACATGGGATATTTATGCAGGGCTTCTGCCCTTCCCACCTAGTTCACACTCTATTACCATCTTCTGTGATTCGTCCACCTTAGTTCAAAGCACGCAATGGGTACAAATCTGTTCTTTCTAGGAGGTGGTGCATCTATTAATTTTGCTGAACTGTCCTGACGGCGAGCTCAAACGGTGTCACGTGACTGAGTTTCCCAGGCAGGGTCAGCGTGCGTTTCTTTTCGCCTCTGTTCAAATGACTACTGACTCAAATCCAGGAGGTAGCCATTTTCTGAGAATTACTCAAAGAGAAAGATTCATCACAATAGATGGCATGATTTCAGCGATATCCCGGCTACATCGCGATCATCGCCGAAAATTTCCTTGCATTTCCTGCTGGCAAACACCATGTTAAACAGCAGTCATATTGTCTTAGGACAAAATGACTGAATGCAATAGATTTCTTTTATATTCAAGGGGCTGAAAGGGCACTTACACTGACCTGTACAAGGGCAGCTGGCACAAGATTCTATCCCAGCAAAAAGAGTTTCTGTGCTGCGAGGTGCTCAAGGAACCTTTTATATGTCCTCTTTTCTGTCGGTCCATGTTGCTGCAGCTCTTGGCGCATGTGCCTCCAATAACAGTATCTTTAGCTGCAACGCTGTGGAGATGCAACAGATGGCACGTCAAGCAGCAAAGCAGCTTGCCATGGTAAATTACATGGTTAAAATTGCGACAATTCTCATCTTTGTTACTCGCTTTCCGCCAAGCTAGTATGGCCGCGCTCGCAACTAAGCCAATCAGCTCTTTGAAGGGTCAGTGCGAGACCTCAAACTATCAAATCAGTGAAGGCCTCTGTTTCGCGAGGTGTACGTCCTGGACGTGGTGGGATACATGTGGCATGACCACCCACAGTTGCCACCAAGATTCTCAATCGGATTTCCCAGACTAAATGGCAACATTGATATGTAAGATCTGGTGCAATTTCACAAGTTTAGAAATCGCTTGCCGTGTTGCGTGAAACATCTTGTGACTCCATATGCGGCTGTGGACTGATCGTCACGAACATCTTAGGCTTTTCCCAGCTGTGCAGAGTGCATGAGTGTATAAGTATTGTATGTACAAACAAAAGTGCTCTGCACCAAACTCGATTTAAACATTGCAATACACGGTTCCTACCTTGTGATTGCTGACAATCGAGAAAAAACGTTGTACCAGATTACAAGTAAAAAATACTCAAAAAACTGCGAAACTCCACCAAATCATGCGCGACTCTGAATTGTGTACTTTGCACAAATTTCTGCGGCGATGATCTGCATATGCAAAGGAGTAATTATGTAACAGAACAAATAGAATGGCACAGCCCCTGAAGGACTTAACAGAAAACGCTGACGCCTTCTGCATGGCGGCTTACAGGGTGGTTAATTTTGGTATTAACCATTTTGGGTTAATTTGAGGCATAGTGCAAATAACGTATTCTGCGTTAAGCTGTCCGGCCCGGAGGCAGGGCACTGGGAAGTGAAGTTCATTCCAGTTCCGGCAATTTCCGCAGAGCGGGTACCCCTTATCCGGGGCACACCGGGCCCCGGTTGTCACTCGCCGGCCGCCTACCGGTCCGGAGATCGCGCTCTGCAACAATCACTGCAAAACGGAAATTCAAGTCAGAAATGCAGTACGTTGTAGTGCCGCCCAATGCCGCATTTTAAAGTAGATCAAATTTGATCCGCGAATTTCACAAGGCTTCCCTAGAGAAGCCAAGATCTGCCAGATCTTCCCAGCCAGATCTGGCTGCCGAAGTCCCTTGTTGGCACCCGCCTCCTTCTGCTCAACGCGAAGCCGGGGGCCACGCGTCGAATCCATCAGCGGCTGGCGTGCTGACCTGCATTCCGCACAGCCTCAGACGCCTGGAATTAGTAACGTGGTCGTGGCAGGAGCCTGACTGACGTGGAGAATCAGTAACGCGATCTCTGCAGGAGTGCGACGATTGGCGTTGACAGTG
>CAJHUC010002520.1:5000-27299 GCA_905146915.1 Ostreobium quekettii | reverse complement strand
TAAATGGCTGACGCTAAGAAAGGGGTGGGTTTTTTTGGGGGTGGGTCTGAGCCAGCCTCCATTTGGCGCGAAGCGTACAAAATTCAGAATGGTGTCTTCCCTTAACGTCTGTATTTCGATGTCGGTACGGCAGAGCAAGACTGTCTTGTGGCATGACGCTACATTTCAGCGCAGAAGATGCAGATTCGGAACGTCCTGGTTACGGCAAGAAGTCTTCAAGGCAGGCAAGCAACCAATTGTGCGGCGGTTGCTGAAGGATTCAAAAACGCGATTCTTTCAGGACATGGCACGCGATTCAGGGGCCGCCCTGAAACTGTACTTTGAGGTATTTGGGATCTCCCATCAGCACAATGCGCTTGAAGGAGGGTTGCAAACCAGTCGCGATTTGCTCGCCACTTGTCGTTGGGGGGTTTTCGTCTGTTCTTGGCTCATGCCAATTTCGCAGGCATCATGCATATTCGTAGCATCATTTATCGAGACACATCCACTTTCAGCGTTGATTTGACGGCAGGCGCGCGGAATGTGTTCAGAGCGCTGCACGGCCTCCGTGCCTCTGGCTGGTGTCCAGAAGCCAATTGGTGGCGCAAGCACAGAAGGAACTATAGGTCCCTGGTCGACGTCCTCTTGTTGCATCGCAAAGCCCCATGCACCACAAATGTGACCTGTCGAGACGGCCGCCATTGAGCGGACCTGAGCAGGCGGCTCTTGGGCAGGCAAACCAGAAAATACAATACGTTGTACAACAGCGCCCTGAACCAACCGGAAAAGAGCACCGGCAACAGTAGCGACAAAGCCACGTCCACAGAGCCAAGCTGCCCGCTCCCACTCCCCAAAATACTCCATGGCCCTTATTGAAGCGCGCAGCGGCACTCCAACAAAGCCGCAGGGTCGCCAAAGAAGGGGCCAGGTGGGTAGCAAACTGGCCCCCGAGTCAATCCTGCGCATCCCATGCGGCATTGGGATCGTTATAACCTAATTAGGGGGCAACTGGAGGTTTTGAGCCCATTGACAGAAAAGTATGCAGAAACGTCTCTGCCCAACGGTCGCCGAATCTCCGGTCAGGCACGATGCTTGACAATGGCGCTTAAAGCCCGGCGCTTGAGGCCAATCGCTGCGATTCGCGCACGGCATTCCCGCTCTCATCACATCGACGCCCTGCGGCTCGTAACGCCAACCCCACGACGACTCGCCGCCCTGCGGCCGTCACAACGGTTTGCGCACCCAACCGGCGGAGCTGGACCCAATTCCAACCCAATTCCAATCCGATTAATCGCGACCAACAGGATTGGAATGTTCCAATCCGATTCCCAGCACTCCTGCTCCATCCTCCAGTGTTTGGCTAAGCATGCCGCGGACCGCAGGGAGCAAGCGGACCGAGCGGCACACGGAGGCGAAGGGGCGCTGGCGACGAATCACGCTCCCCAAGCGCAAGGCCAACCGCTCTCCCCTCATCGACCGGACTCAAGCCGGTCGCCGATTGCCGCGGCAGTGCCCTCCTCCTCGCACCCACCCTCCGGACACTGCAGCTTGGGCCCTTCCCCGTCCTCCATCAGGCACAGACACACCATATCCTTCGCCATCAAACCCCTCTCGTCGGTTAACTCCCTATCCGTCCCGCGGGCCAGCAGCACTTCCACGGTTCCCACGTTTCCGAAAATCGCCGCCGCCATCAGCGGCGTCGTGCCGAAGTGGTCCGCGGCGTCAATCTCGGCCCCGGCGTCCAGCAGCGAGTTGGCGATGACCACGCTGGCATTCCCTATAGTTAACGAAGACAGGTACAGGGGGCCCACACTGGCGTTGTTCGACTGGTTAGGATCCGCGGCGCCGTCCAGGAGTGCGGTGACAACTTCGGCGAATCCCCTCCGGGAGGCCGCCATCAGCGGGGTCGTCCCGTCGTCCTGCGCCTTGCCCACGTCGACTTCCACGTCTGCGTCAAGCAAGGCCCGGACAATCTCCAAGTGCCCGAACCGGGATGCGATGTACAGAGCAGTGGCCCCGCCGTTCCTCGCCCTGTTAACGTCGGCCCCGGAGTCGATCAGCAGCTGGGCCAACTCTACGAAGTCGAAGGCCGCCGCCATGTAGAGGGCCGTCACGCCCTGGAAGCCGTTGGCCGCGTTGACGTCCGCGCCAGCCTCTATGAGGATCCGGGCGACTTCGAGATGGTTGCCCTGGGCGGCCACTACGAGGGGGGTAGACTGCGTGCGGCCGTGGACACTCTCGATGTCCGCGCCCCTATCCAGGAGCTCGCGCACGAGGTCGGCGTCGCCGCCGGAGGCCGCGGTCCAGAGCTTCTCGCCGAGGTCCACATCATCGCCCTGCGGGGTGCAGGGGATTTTCAGAACAACACGACATAGGAAACACGGCAAACAAAAATAGCGCGACATGCCGTGTGTCTTGTGCAAAAAGAGATGTGCATAAAAGGCCACGCATGACACCTCCTTCATCTCCGTGACACATTGTGCGCGTAACACACTTTGAAGTACTGTGGAGGGCGTCTCATTGGAGCACGACACCGACTTTGGAGCAGGGTGGCTCGCGGCGAGGCAGTTGACATCGGCAAAACAACCTTCAGAGAAAAAACGGCACAGGCAAGAACTGTGCGGGGCTGAGTGTTGTACTGCGCTTCCCAAAACGGAGTTCGTTGGTCACATGAATTTGTGCATTGCGTACACACCGGGGTCCAGCGGGCGAGCTTGGCAAGGGCAGTGAGTCAATTCGCCAGGTTGTTGAAATCAAAGCAAGCACAGAGGTGATCCCATAATCGTCCTGACAACGACGCACCGTCGTGCAGCATCCACAGTGCTCTGCTGGTACGCCGCCCACCAACGATGGTGCGCCTGCACCTCGCACAGGTGGATGCTTGGCAGCGCAGGATCGCTGACGCGGGGAGGGGCCGACACAAGGGTTGCGAGACAAGGGGCTGCTGACACTACCGGAAAACATCATGTTCGCGATGCCAACTGCGATGCCATTTTGACGCGTAGTGGCGCTGTCACGGCGATGGCGATGGCATCAAAGCAGGTGCGATGACATCAATTATTGCCGAATGACATCGCAGTTGGCATCACATATGTGTCGTTTTCTACTGGTGTGAGGACAAAGCACCTTCCATCCGCCATATGCTTTGCAAAGTTGTGCGGTCGCCCGGCGACGCTCGATGGGTGCAAGGGTAATGTTGGGTCCATTCCGTTGCCAAATGCGACGGACGAGTTGCGCCGCCAGACGAAATACGTCATTGTGGCGTGCCGCCGGCACAATGTCGCTCCAAGCCAGTTGCACACAGGGCGAGGTTCAGGGACCTGACGCTGGCTGTGGTGCTGGTTGTGCTCCTTGCACGAGCACGGCAGTTTGCAACACTGGCAAAGGCTGCATTGCCAGGCAAGCCGACCAGGTGGAGCACATGCGCTGAAACATGCAGGCAGCTGAAACAAGGGTAGATCGTGACCCAGTGCATGTCTGGGCTTCCGTTCATTCACTGCCTGGCAGCGCTTCAGCAAGTGCCCATGTGGCAACATTGACAAGGTTGATGTGGCACACCAACGTTAGTCACTCCTGGTACCCTGGTCTTTCTGCAGCCCCATTCGGAAAGCGCTGGATGGATAGAGGCAAATCTACTTTGAATTCACATTGCAAGAGCGTCCGCTTCACAGCAATCGCAATTTTCTTCAATCACATACCTCGGGCGTCAGCGCCGGTGGAAGCGAGGGCGGCATATCAGGACCTGGTGCGGGGGCCAACTGCAAAGGTCGCATTTAAACAGTTTACAACCTACTTCGCTCAGATGCCAACATAGCACACTACGTCGGTGCTTCACACCATACTAACAGTCGCTAGCAGAACGAGCCAATTTTAGGACCGGTCCTGGCGCCCAGGACCGCGTCCGGGATGGTGTCCTGAACACAAATTCCATGACGCTTTTTTCCCGCAACCTGACAGGGTCCTGGGGAATCCTGAAGGGTCCGGGACCAAATCCTGCGGTGGATGCCAACATTGATTCCAGTCAGGACTGGGCCCCGGACACTGCAGGACCTGGTCCGGTTACGGAAAAAGAAAACGTCCTGGAATTTGTGTCCAGGACGCCGTCCGGGGTGCGGTGCTGAACGCCAGGACCGGTCCTAAACATACCTCATTCTGCTAGTGAGTACAGTTGTAGCTCATATCCAAAAGCATCAGACCAAGCCAACCAAGGCGATCAAATAGCCAGCAACATGGTGAATTGAAACAACAAAAAGCCACGCACCACACAATACAAAACACAAAATTTCTTGATGACAGCAAATTCGGCAACACAACGCACACAAATATACATGACGGCAACGAATAAACACATAAAAAGGCAACCAATTGACGGAATGGCTGACAATACTGATAGCACAGCACAGCATGCAGTGCTGCTTCAATTAATGCACACTGTACCAGCAGCAGTTCGCTCATACCTCAGGTCCTTTAGGCATGATGCTACCACCATCGGGCCCATGATTCTGCAAGGAAGGGCACTAAAGCGTGATGCGAAGTTTGGCAGAAACCCTTCCAAGGCAATTGTAAAGAATGACATCGCCACACATTTCACACCACAGATTTCGCATGCAATGAAACAACTCCTCTCTTGGGGCAGCTGTACACTCTTTTAGAAGAAAGTGCCACAAGGCTCAAAACTTCGAAGTAATAATTAATGTTGTATTCAATCTGCATGCCCTCGGAGATTTCTGCACGAGTCTCCACAAGACAGACGAGGGAGGGAACAGTCCTGCCAAGTCCTGATCCTAGATGGGTATGGGACAGGGTGTGGGGAGATTTATTCATTTATTGTTGTATGTCTACTCATGATCATTCATTGTCTCTTGTTTCCCTCGAACGGCAATCTCATGACATGTTCTGCGTCCTCACATGCAAAGCACTGTAGTACACACATTGACACAATTTTAACTGTGTACTCTGGGAAACCGTGTACTCTACACAGCTGTTTGAGGATGCGCGGTTGAAACTGTGTCCATGTATATACTAACTATGTGGTTTTGGGACCACATTTGCTGAAAGCACACAGTCGGATTTTGAGCAGACCATGTCAGACTGTGTCATCTGGCCTGCTTTTCCCTAGTGGTGAGCGGTCGGCGGTCGGTGGTCAGCCAAAACCGCATTCTTGGTCTATAAATCTCCGCTCGCTTCACTCGCTTGCAACAATATGAGAATCCGTTCATATTGACACCATACTGGCGTTGAGTTCCACATCCCAACCCCAATTCGCAGAGATGGTGTCGATCCTTGTGGCAGCCTCACATCATATTAACATAAGTCTTGCACAGTAGTACGTCATCCTTTCAACGCACTCACGTCATCTTCACATTATAATCCCTGTTTGTCCCATTGGCATTCCCATCCGACATAGCATATATCACTAGCAGAAAAAGGACCAAATAACACTTTGCAAACACACACATATGCATCTCATCAGTGTTTTGCATGCTAAAACACGAAAATAGCCAATGCGGTAAATTTTATATACTTTTGAACACCTGCAATTTGGACCTTTCCTTTCCTGGAGTATGCATTCCATCCGGCAGAACAGAACACTCGCTGTGCTGGTCCAGCTGTTGATGGTGGTTGCTGGAGGTGTTGACCCAGGCCAGAGGATAGTACCTGTCGATCCGAGGGCGTAGTATGACCACATTGGGCGTGAATTTGCCAGAACGCAAATGCCATCCCTTTCGCTTGTGGAAGCCGGCTGCGGGCCCAAACGCTGCACCATTGCTTTTGAATCTCAAACCATATACTGTTTGAAGCTCATAGTGTGAAGCTCACTGTTTGAAGTTTATAGCTTTAATGTTCAACATGTCACAGGCGTTGTATGCCTTCTTTTCATGCGTCCATTTCCGGCAGTCGCACAATTTCAAGGCAGCGCGATTTTGACCACTGTGGGGCTGCGTGTGCTGACCTTTATTTGCTCATCTATCCACTCGCGGAAGTGGCTCGTGCTTGTGTACACGCCCGGGAGTGTTGTCTCACCGCAGTCCTTGCTGTCACCGAACGAGGTGATGGCGACGCAGGTGTCGAGCTCTGGGTTTCCCTTGGACAGGTTGGCCGAATCGGTGTACACCTGAAGCAGCGGTCCCCCGCTGTCGCCTGCCATTCACAACGCACCACGAACGTTGGTTGCACTTGGTAGCTCTCGGCTGCTATCATCTATGGCGACCGCATAGTGGGCCATCTGAGTGTGCAATCACGCCTAACACAGTCTTACAGGTGACAGGAAAGCGTCTTTTGGCGTTTCAACACAGCCACTAGGTCGTAGGTCGTAGGTAATCCACAAGATCGAATAACAAACCAGGTTACCAGGTGTCTTGCACTGATTTTCCTGGAGGATCTAAGTTGCTGTCAAGCGTTCAAGACTGCTGCACAAAACTCTGCATATGCACCAAAGTCAGGAGTTTGCGTGTGAACCATGCCGTGGATACAAGTTGGCAGATCTGCTCTGATACGACATGCAAGGGTGCATGCCATGACTGTGGAAATGGATAACAGGGCAAGATGCCACCAAACCCCGCCCTGCTGCAAGGCTGAATTGTGGACTTCTGTGTCATCTTCTAAACAACTGA
Source organism: Ostreobium quekettii (assembly GCA_905146915.1). Classification (NCBI taxonomy): domain Eukaryota; kingdom Viridiplantae; phylum Chlorophyta; class Ulvophyceae; order Bryopsidales; family Ostreobiaceae; genus Ostreobium; species Ostreobium quekettii. The sequence continues at coordinate 20,706 of CAJHUC010002520.1, read as the reverse complement.
GGATGCCTGTGAAAGCCGACACCAATGGCAAAGTTGCGATAACACTCATCCCATGCCCACGTGAAGGGCATCCCAATGAGTCAATATTATTTGTAAGTGATTTTCTGCAATTCAAAAAACACTCTGAACATTGGTATCACCCACGCGGAATGGCAACTTTTGGCCTGAGGGAAATGGGCATGAAGAGCTTCTTGCCAAAAAGGAGTGTGGCATCGCATGACCTGTCCACACATACCTACCCAACTTAACTGTGTTGAATTACCATTCTTCTACTCCACCTGGCCCAACCAGCCCAGTTGGCTTGCTCTGGGAAGCACAGAACCCTCACCTGTGCAGGTGTCAAGATTGTTGCCAAAGACACAGACCATGTGGTCCTTTATGATGGGGCCCCAATTGCTCGTAAGGTTGCACCTTTCGTTGGAAACGACCTGGATAGGGAAGGCTTCCTGCAGCCTGTCAGGTCGCTCTTGGTCTTTGTTCAGGCCCCAGCCAAGCGCAACCAGGTTGCCGCCCTTCGGCGCCATCGCCTTGGCGGATGGTAGGCTTGCCGGTGTGTGAAGCGAGTCGTCCTTCAGCCTCAACAGGGCTACGTCATAGCCGTTTGTGACATTGCCATTGTAGTCCTCGTGGATGAAGGCGTCATCTGCCACCGACTTCTGCAAGTATAGACCAGATCGCCAAAGACTGTGGTGCTGCGGTTTATATGGCATCGCACACAACATGCAGATGCAACATTACTCGCACAGTTCACAACGAATTGTCAGCACCTGCTGCAGCTTTAGCAGTTCCCACAAAGCTGCATTGCTTGCTGCTGCCACACTCTCTGGGCCACAAGAGGCACTCCAGGACAATGACTATGTTGGGCTCAGTTTCTGGAAGCTGTATTGTACTGTGTCTTTCACTTTCTGTACATTAAATGCATCTTCTGCTTGCATTGGAAAGCCATCTTACATCTATTGGTCTATGGATGTTGATCCTTCTGTCCTGGCACAAGCACCTCAAGCACTATTTTGCCAACCGGAGCTGTGAATGTGCCTTACCTCCACATTTTCTTCATCGCTCAGCCTGCACGCCCCAACCACAACAATGGGGGTCGGCCCCAGGGACCTGGGGTCGTTGGGATCCACGCAGTGCGCTGCTGTCAGCACCCACCGCCTGTGTACCAACACGCCTCCGCACATGTGCGTGTTTGATTTGTCCCGCAGCGAGACCATGTACGTGAAGCGGCCACATGCTGCATTTTCACCATTCTGGCAGACATCACAGAGCTGTTGCCACAAACAGCCATGCAGCACAAGCAAGAGACCAGCAAGCTTTTCTGTTCTGTTGCCTCATTAACACTTGCAATGATGGGACAACCGCTCCGAGTGCAAAACCTCTCTGCTTTGACACTGTGCATCCGCTTTCACGCTTTTCAGTCTTGTGGGCATTCAATCGGCCCACACTCTATGGTTAGGTGGCACGAGGACCACATCTCATCTGACTGGACATTCGTGCCACATTGACCTCTGAAATAGAGTAAACAGTTGCATCGAGGGTTCTGGAGATGATTTTGCCTGCAGCCAGCTGCTTTATCCTCCACCCTCTGGGCAATGGCTTCAGGGCAAAAAGGCAGTGCTGGGGTGTGGCCGAATCCTCCCCACTGCCCACCCACACGCGAATCATTGTTGCATCCTGCTGCTGACTCATACAGTCCCTTTGGCTGACTCACAAGGCGCCTTTTGCACCACAGTTTTCGACACAGGAAATACGTCCAAACGTGCTCCCTGCAGGTGCATGCATGTCAAGGCCAGCTTCTAGTGCCCTGCATGGTTGAAGAGCAATACACTGCGCAATACACTGTGTTGTATGCTGCAGTACATATTCTTGCACCTCTTGAAGGCCTGTGCAGAAAACTGAGAACAGCCAGCTTGGGAGTGCAACTTTATTAGCCACAGCAACAGAAACAGGGTGTTGGGCAAGTGCTACTGTTTACCGATGTGGCACATACCGCAATCAGTGGTGTTGCATTGGGGAGCTCATTTGCAACCAAGGGGGTAGACTGTAGCAGCCCTCTGGATCCCCCTACCTGCAAGGAACCTGCACCAAAAGGTCATAAACAAGCATACAGCTAATCTGAGACGTGCCCAGAGGCCATCGCCCAAGAAGAGCACAAATTTGAGAATGTGGTGGAAGGTTTTGCAAATGTGTTGTTTTTAAGGTGGGTTTTGGCTGGCTGGGTGGGTGGGTAGGGTGCGAAGTTAAGTGTTGTTCCATACCGAAAGAAACGACGTCATACTAATGTCGAACCCTCCAAAGCAAGTACACGTGAGACTCTGCGCCATACTGTGACAAGATGATGTAGTGTCTCCTGATGTGAGAAGAGGGTGTGGGGGTTGGAGAATCTAACGGTGCCGTTGAGGCACAGGTATCCATGAACTCTGTTGCACGGGGTGCATGTTTGTGCTCATCCCCTTGTTCTCTGATGCGATATCTGGGGAAGGGAAATAGCACTGACAGGGGATGAGAAAGGGTTGGTGCTAGCATCAAGATGGGGCACAGCGTGCACCACTACGCGTTTGGCAGCCCCATTCAAGGCTCCTGTTGGATTCGCTTCTGCCACTTGGGCAGTGTGTAAGCCAACGCTGGGCGACCAAGCCGTGGCAAACCGCCACAGGCTCTTCCCGACAATCGAGATCGGCACTCTTCCTTCCTCCCCGTCCCTGGCCGTCCAAATAACCACCCCACGACATTCTCCCCCCCCAACTGGCCAAGGTACCTCAGAGTCTGAAGGGCACCATTCGCCCATCAGCGCACAAGCGCCGATCAAATGAAGCCAAGGCGCAGCTGCCGCCACGACTCATGCCCCATCGATCCACGCTGCGCCCGGCAGCGCCGATCATCACCTCGCCCTGCGCCGCCCCAGCTGCTACCCCGCGCCCGCGATCCCGCCACTCGCCTTCGGCCGCCGCCCGCGCGGCACAGAGCAGTCCCGCCAAGATCCACGCCGCTGCCGCCGCCGCCGCCATCCTTCTTCCGCTCGCGGCCCCTGGTCACATGAAGGAAAACCGTCACCACACCGGCAGAACCGGCCAGACTCAATTCAGACAATCGCCCCCCGGAACACTGCGCGAAAAAACGCAAAGCAAAAAAATACCGGGGCGGCAGTTCGCATCCCCTGTGCTCGCTGAGACTCGGGGGAGAGAGGCTGAGCTGGCCAGCGGCGCCATCTTCCTCGCCGCTGCCCGGAAGGCTTCACGGAATCCCAAACGTGGCTTTCGCGTAGCCGTTCCAGGTTCACCCGTCACGGCGGGACCTGCCACGAGGCGCAGCGAATCGACCCGCATGCACCCAGTCCGGCGCAAGATTGGCCGTTTCCGGCGCCGGCCAAACGGCGAACAAAAGGAGGAGAACAGGCACGCGGGGGCTGATGTTGCCCACTGCGCCAACCCCCTGCAGACTTTCCATGCGTCACCGACTGGACCAGTTTCAGACGGCGCTCAGCGACGTGTCGCGCCGATAACATGTTTGGGCGCCGATCGCTTCGGGGCCCCCGGGCCGCGAAAATTGCTTTCCGCGCGGACGTTGGAGACAGCCCCGGGTCGCGGAAAGGGATGCCCATGCAGAGCCGCCATCCCCACCGCCCGCCAAACGTGCCCGGCCCCAGGAAGTTCCCAACCCCAAACTCCCCTTGCCATGAACGCCAAGGGTTCATGCAAGCGCTAGGCGACGCGCGGATTGCCTGCGATCGTCGCCTGGGCGGCGCAGACCGCGTGAAATCACGTCCCAGAGCGACTCGGAACGTCGCGAGTCCAACTTCTCAGACTGACCTTCCCGAAGCAGCCAAGCGCGGAAGCTGTTGGCCATCCCAGGAGCGCAAGGGCCGTGCAGCTCACCTGGACTCCCCCCGACCGCCTCTTGGCCACCTGTGCTTGGCCGCAGCCTGCGATCGCCTCCGCAGAGGACCCGCTGCTGAGCGTCCCCGAGTGCGCGAGCGGCCGGCGGCAGAGGTGACCCCCCCCGGCCACCAAGGAAGATAAAAGTCGTCCGCAACTCGGCCGAGAGCTGGCAGCACCTTCCCGCGGCTGGCGGAGTTGGGACTTGGCGGTTGGGGTTGTCGCAGGACAAGGTTGGGTCATGACAAGTTCCCGGTTCGCACCGGCTTCGCGACAACTCTGTTTGACTCATGGAGTCTTGGGGCGCAGACCGTCAGGTCGCCTCGCGAGGACCATCCGCGAAAGATGTTCAATGCTGCAGCGGCGAACTTCCCGTTGGATGCAATGAGGAGTAAGGCTGCTGCGTAAATTGCTGAAAGTTTTGAGGATTCTTTGCGAGCTTCAGGAGCCGGCGGAGTTCCTCTGCATGATAAGCAAAAACTGTTATGTCGTTTGAGCCAGCTGTTAGAAGCCCATCATCCAAGGCAATCACGAGTGCCGGAGTGGAACCATACAGCCGAACTGTGTGCGCCAGTATGGCGGCCTGCCAATCTCTCGGAAATATTGCTGTTAGGTTTTCCGCGGCGAGGGGCGACACACAATCAATGTTTTATCGTTCAAATTTGTGCGGTGCTGGCATGGCACACGCTCTCTTCTTCATATTCTTCACCCCACCTTTACGTTTAAATTTAAACGTAACTTTAAAGTTACAACACTTTTCTAGCAACAAGCGGTACAAGCATTGCTGCTTTGTAGTGCTTGATCTATCGCTTTTAGCTGGATGAGTTTTTTCGTCTCTGTTTCTGGACTTGCTGCATGCGAATCGTGCATACCATTGAGTCTTTTAGATCATGAGTTCTGCGTTACCAATGCAGTTTTTTTTCTTTTCTGTTTCTTCTTCTGTCACACTGGCCGCCTAGATAACTTGGCCTGTCTGCACAGGGATGATGGTAACCCTTGCGTTGATAAGCGGAGTCTCCAATCATGTTCTCAATGGACTTCGAGTGGCACAGAAGGAAAGCGAAGCCAGCTTACGATTCAGGATAAGAATCTTTGAATTAGGAGGGCATGGAGACAAACAGCGGTACATTGCGGATGGGGCACAACAAAAACAGCCACAGGATCAGGACTACGTGCTGGCGTTGAGCTCTGCTGATCAGCAGAATCCGATCATGATCGGAACGTCGTCTCCAGTCATATGCTGAGCCATGGCTGCAATGTCTTCCTTCATATACATCTGTGGGCCCAAGGACTTTGACATCACATGCGCCTGAATGCATTGCAACACCCCGCGAGCAATTGCTGTCAACAATCCATGTCTGCAGCGCTCTCATTCAAGATTCAATGGTGTGGCGGAGTCTTGTAAAACTGTTCTTGAAATTTGATACAAGGGGTTTCAAACTCTTCAGCTCTGCACCAGAACTAGTTATATTCTAGCTGCCCTGCTAACTGTCATCTGTCAGCTGCTTTGAAAACGCGGTGCGGTTATTTGAATGTTTCGCTATTGCCTTCTGAATAATTATTTCCCGTGTACCGCAGCACCAGCCACGGGCATCGACTTGGCGATGTGCATGGCGAATGCGCATTGTGCGCTGCGTAGACATACACACACAGCTTGTTATTTTGGCGTGTTTGCCATCGCATGCCTTCTGCCATATGCATGTCCAGGATATGCTACCCATATCATTGGGAAAATCCAGGATATGGCGTTTTTACAATTCATAGTTCCAATCTATCAAGCATCGCGTCCCGAGCTCTTACTCTATGGCTTAAAATCGGGAAATGCTTGGTATCCATCAGTGCCTAGACCCTACCCCGTATCGACCAACTAAGGTGAAGTACGCACGGCTCAAACATGAAGGGAAAGATACCATCGACAACTTGTAAGTTGTCGAAGCAATGAAGCAATTAATTAATTGCTTCGACTGCAGGCCTCAGACAATCCTCAAAGGCTGCCTTAGCAGAGCAGCTGAACGCGACCACATGAGAGAGATTCCATAGCCAGAAAATATGGAGCCCGCTACGAAAAAAAGGGCCAAATAACACGTGTTCAAATGTGTACAAGGTTTACCTGTTTGTGCTATTTCTGTATTTTAGCATGCAGAACACTGGTAAAATTCATATATATATATGTGTTCGCAAAAAGTGCTATTAGGGTCCTTTTTCCCTAGTGGCGCTTTCCTGTTTCTATTTCTTTCGTAAACATTTGTGGCAGTGAATTCGCTTTTCTGCACTTTTTACCGTCCACATCGAGATAGATTGTGTCGACATCGCAGTCCCCACCTTGAAAAACCCAGCAGCTGCATCCAGGAAACTTGCGATTAATGTCGATTAACTTGCGATGATATCATTATTATATTACCTTGGATTAAATTAAATTGCGATAATAACAATACTGTTATTAGGCAGCCAGTGCGCCTTACCGCCTTTAGGCCGACCAGCAGTTGTCAGCCTGCGCGGCCGCAAGGCCATCGTTGAGGCAGCATCGCCACAGCGTATCGCCACAATGCATCGTCACAGCGTATCCCCACAGCTTATCGCCACAGTATATCGCCACATTGTGGTTGGGATGCTAACGTCTGACCCAAATGTCATCGCACCAAGACGAGGTGCTGAGCTTCGACTTTTAACCACGTGGCGAAACATCGCGCATTGAGCTGGCCGAAATAGACTGTTCAGCAAAATTCTTGACTGTGTTGCAATTTCGCAACAAGGAGACCAGGCCGTGACTGTAACACTTCTTTTGGTGCCATTTTCACCAGTTTCACGTACTTTCCTTGGTCCTTTAGCAACCGTTTTGGTTCACGTTGTTCTGGCATCGACGTCTTGACCCATGGTTCTTTGAACAATCCGCCCTTCCTTTTCGACGAGCTCGAAGCAAAGAAACTCAGCAAACAGCACACTGTCCCTGCCCGCCGCCTGCAAGATTTGCAAGCTCTTGGAAGCGGCTGCGCAGCCGGGGACTTTCCGGAGCGGCAACACAATTTCATTTGCCGCTGGTCAGCAGCCAGTCAAACGACATGCATGCCGACGCCCTTGAGGGGCGACAGGACAGCCGCTCAGCACTTCAGGGGGCAAGCGGCGGGGCGATGCAGCCACGGATTTGTCAAAGAGCCCATCGCGCCAATTCCCAAAGCCACCAGCAAAATGACCTCCTCAGACCGACTTCAGCTTATCCCGGCTGGGCCCGGATCCCCGGCAGCCCCCCGGCAATTGCCGTCACTTTCGAAGGCCCCAAAGGCCCCCGCACGATATGACCCCCAGCCCTGACAGAATTCCCAGCGATCCAGCCGCCGCTCCCCGTGGGGCACGCCACCCTGTCCCCCCACCCGACTCGGCCACCCTCTCAGGTCGCGACCCCTCTTGCCGGGCTGGCCACGACCGGCAGCTTGCAAGCCAATTGGCGGGGCAAATTTTCAGCCATTTCAAGCCCGTACATCCCCCCACCTCCGCTTCGCATCTGCATCCGCATCCATCGAGTTCCCATCTTTGGCGAACAGGGGCCTCCGGTGGCGATGAACGTGCCCCCGATGAGGCTGGCGCCATGGGCCATCTTGATTGTGGCGCTGGCGGCCCGCGCGACTGGGGACGCCCTGGACGAGCGCATCAAAGCCATAGAGGACATCGTGCGGCAGCTGCGCGAACGCGCGGAGGAGCTCTACCGGGACAGGGACCAAGTCGTGAGGGAGTGCATGTGCTCGCTGCACGCCTGTGGGAATGAGTTCCCATCCGGTGGGGAGTGCTCCCTGGAGCTGGGCGCGGACGAGGATACCTGCGCGGGCTGCGAGGAGGGGAAGCCGGTGAGGCCGATTCGGCAGGAGGCGATCCGAGCTCCGGCCAACCGCACAGATCAACCTTGCCCAGTGTCGGAATGTCTGCACGATCGTATCGATACTGGCCCGTGTAGATTTTCTGAGCCATGCTCAGAAAATGCTGGATGGTTGGCTACTCTGTGGTTCGCGTTGGCCTGATGGGTGCAGGCATTCGTTCTGGGCTTCGGGCGCGTGGCGGGAAGGGCTCTCGAGGTGGGGGGAGGGCGAGGGTGCGTCCCTGGGTGGGAGCGGTTGCCGACGGGCGGCGCACGACCCGGGGCGCAGAGCGCTGCGGTACAGAATTGATGGGCGCATGCTTTTCAGCGCCAGTTCACGGCGGATGGCGTGACCGGGGTCCACCTATGCAGCTGCCAGCGCCAACGCAACGATGATACACCCTGAATAGAACGAATGGCATTAAAAGATGACTTCTAATTAGGGGGCTGTCCTACGTGTATCCCTTTGCTCCGACGTAATCCGTTGCCGTGTACTCAGGCCTACGGCAACCCCCTCAGCGGTTGCCACCTCGGCCATGCTGTCCTTCATCAACGCAGTCTTGAAGGTGCTGTTCGTGGATGGTGGCAATGGACGACCGTGGCGAGGGTGAATTCCGTTGCTCGCATTGTGGGAAGCACGTAACGGAACAAGGCCCTTGCGCTGGGATTGTGATGACGTCATGTTCAGAATCGCGACGTCAGTTGGCGGCAGGCGCCCGGGGCTGTACCTGGGCGCATGTGCGAAATGTGGCCATGACGTCAGCCCCATGCGGGGTGCATTGCATATCCCACGCGTCCCGTGGTAGCCTGATAGTCGTAGGATTTTCGTCGATTGTTTCGCTGCCCGCAGCCGCGCGCACAAAATCTCCCACACTCTTACCGTGTGTGCCTCGCAGAGCATTGCGCGTGCTGCCGTGCGGCCAGAGTCTGGCAGGCCTTGAAAGGGAGGACAGGGTTGGGGGGGCAGGGGCCCTCTGGTCCACCTTAGCCGTTGGCTCTAGACTCTCCTCCAACCGCTGCGCTCGCCCAAAGCGTGCCGGCAACAACCACCATTTACAACCCGTCTCCAGTCGTTGTCTGTATGCTGCCTCGATGTCTGTATTGCTCAAACACTGTTTCAGGCGAGAATTGAGGAACGCAATGCTTTTCAAATACCAGCGACGGCAAACTGTGGCACATGTGGCACAGCTGTACAGCTGATTGTAGCGAAGCGCGGTGAGCGTATAAAGCCTTGCAGTGCTAAAACAGCCTCACACAAACAGCGGCACAATGCCGACTCGTAACCTTGCTTTGCGTGCTTGCAGCTTGACCTCATCAGGTCAATGATCAGGACACCTCCTGGCGCAAACCCAGCCAACCTGAGTCTAGAGGTCATCGAGTCCATATGCACATTCCAGTCGATGGACGAGTTATTTGTTGAGCTTGGGCCGGAGGGGAGCTACACATGGACGTACGTCGCAACGACAACGGGCGTGCATAGGTGAGTTCTACGATGCCAGCACACTCGAAAGTGGTTGGGCCCATGGAACTCGCCCCGCTGGCAGAGCGGCCGTGCCGGGGCGGCACATGCATCATGGCTTCAATTCCCCTCAATTCGACTGGCAAGTATGTCTTTCTTTCACGTCTTTATGTTGTTCTGAGGAGCGACCTTGTGCATGCAAATGATAGTACATTTATGCGTCATTAAAATGTGGAAATTTGACACATTCTCCAGGAAAGCTCCCCAATACGAGCCTTGTAAACGTTCCGGGTTTCAGAGTTGTGCTGACACGTGCTGCACACCTTCGAACTTCAATTACAACATGTTGCCACCTTGCTTTAGATTGTTTAAGTTGTTGTACAATTGCTGAAGCTAAATAATTGCTGTGGAGCATATCAAAGACACGAAACGCAGCAAGCGTGCATGGATTCGAAAACAAGTCGTGCGCTCTTTACTTGGAAACAAAACATATGAAACAAGTGTTGCAGTTTACCAACGCCTTCCCAGCAACACCAGTGGAATAACGCTATTGTGGGGAAAGTGTAATATGTACCACTGCTACTTAGTTTTTGGCTTTCTGCATGCAACTGAAAGGGTTTTCGGTGATTTCTTTCTCGGCAATGTGCAGAAAAACCTGGTTGTTCACCTTTGGTTTTTGTCCTTAGAGTTTGGCCGGGATTTCCAATTGCGAGAGGCCTCGATCAAGGAGACCCGACAGTGGGCAACTGCAGAATATTTGACCCGGTAAGCAATGTGTATACATCTAGCAACCTTCAGCGATGATTCCACATCTAATTGCAAGAGTTTGTGACTAAGACTGTATCTGGCCTTGCATTTGCAGCAGAGCGACTCTCGCTACCATTATGAACTCTTTTCAGCAATCTGCAGATACCTCAGAGCGATTTTGAAGAGGTACTAACTGCGTACCGTAATGATGATAAACAGTGCCAGCAATGCAATTTGCCAGTATGTGCACTGACAAATAGGATAGGAGGAAGGTTTTGTTACCATTCTTTCCATCGCAAAATTTTGCGCCAAATCGCACCCCTGACCATATGATGCAATGCCTTCCCGCCACCAGGTGCTTTCCTGCCACCAGAGCTGGAGATCGCCGGCACTCCCTGAATGTTGGTATAATGTTACAATCATGAATAGTGCCCTTTAAGGCATTCTGCACAACTAAAGCATTCCTGGCTCTGCAGCGGGAGCGTCCGTGGTTCAACGCCGCAAGCAGCGGACCAAAAGACGTCGTAATCATCCTGGATACATCAAGTAAGGAATTTTAGGTGATTGCACTGAAATTGAACATTCACTGATAGGGAATGTCTCGCTTTAAAAGGATTGCCTGAGACCACTTCAAGCTTCAAAGCCAGTATTCTGAGTATTCTGGCACTCACATTAATTCCTCAAGAAATAGAAAGAGAGTCAAATGCCCTGCAAGGATACGCAGCTGTAATTGGCGAGGCGCATCCCGATCAGGACAAAGCATCCGATGTGAAAGACCAAAATGCTCATGTCGGGCACAGTTTGTCGATATAGAGTGTTTAAAAGTAGTTGAAGTAGCCGCTCACTTGCCAAATATGTATAACAAGACTAGCGATTTTTTTCATCTTCTTATTCTAAGTGTGCGCGAATTTGCCTTGACGCAGAAAGCATGGTGGAGTTTCGTGATTTTGAGAGTAAAACGAGGTGGGAAGTGGCAAAGGATGCAGTCTCGAGGCTCTTGGGCACTTTCGGCATATCCGACTTCGTCAGCATCGTCACCTTCAACTCGGAATCGGAAGTGCTCGGAGGCGCGACAACCTTGGTTCGAGCAGACAACGACCACATAGAAATGCTGCGCGGTGAGATTGAAAACGTGAGTCCGAGAGGGGGCACAAACTTCAAATCGGGCTTTCAATCTGCGTTCGACATCCTCATCAACTCCAGCAACGCTACCGAGGATGTTGTGCCAACCTCAGGATGCCATAAGGTAAATTATTTTCGAACTGAACCATGGTTCCCGAGAACCTGTCTACAACAATGAGTGGAATAAAATACTATAGAAACCAAACCCAATGTATGCAAAACTGAGTAAACTAACTTGTAATTTAGCTACGCTGATCTATGTTTTGTTTGCTTCTCCATCCCCCGTGCACAGGCATCAGATCGATATCGTATTTGCCCGGTATTGGTGGGCACCCCCTGTTAGTATCCAACCCCCTGACGGGGGGTCGAAACCACGTCAGTATCCATGACACGATGTTAGTATCCACCTCCAAACATAGACAGAAACAAGCAAAGGCGCGGACGGCGGCAAAGGAAGTCGGCGGCTGGTCTTTGACCACATGCCCAGTCTGGACCAAACCGCGTTCCCTGCGATTCGCACATCGACGGTGACGATCGGGTTGGGGTGGGTGCTGTCGAGGGAGAGTTTGGAAGGGCCCGTGAAAGGCAGCATGGTCGACTGGCCGCCGTTGGCGCTCTCAGCGCAGGATCGCAGGGTAGCGACCGACGCCACGGGGCGGTCAAAGAAGGGGTCGAGAACACAAGCGGCCCTGGTTTCAGGATTGAGTCAACCTGCTCCCCGTACGGCCAGAGCAGGTTCCGGCCCTGCGTCTCCCACGGGTGGCCCAGCCACAAGGCCCAGCGCCAGGAATGGGCAGGCGACGGCGCTGGTCGGGGCAGCCGCCGTTGTGAGAACCCGCCTTGCCAGCGGCAACTATATTCTGGGGTGCGGCCATATCCTCTCTCATATCGTCGCGATATCCCAGATTATGGGCACCCATATCTTGGGTATGGAGCGAGTATGTCCAAGATATAAACACATCCTTGATATGCACTGGCGCGATATGGCACCCATATCATATTCGATATCCAGTAGTCATTTGAAAATACGGTTTTCTAGCTGTGCATGCGTCAACAGCTAGAAATTGTCGACGATTCACAGCTTACATTGAGATTTGACTATTTCAAAAAGAAACAGGCATCGCATTACCACAATGTCGGCAGCAGTTAACATATCCTGGATATGGAATAGGATACGGGTTGGGCGCATACTGCGCGGTACTGAAGACACACGGTTTTCTAGCTTTTCCTGTAGCCCACACATTTTAGCTCGATGCATCCGATATTTCCAAATAATCTCAAAAGCCGCTTGTTTTGTCAAAGCTGAAGTCCACTGGCTCAAACACAGTACTATGTTCAATTGATTCTTTAGGGATTCAGGTGCCTGGAATGCCTCTCGTCGATGACAGTTTGTTGATATGGCCACCAGAAATGTTGTTTTGTTTCTTCATTGTTTACTATTAGCGCGCAAGCACCCATCGAAACGGCGCAGGGAGTCCGCGCTGCATATCAGCAGAGTCATGCGTCCCTTTGACGCCATTGGTATGTCCACAGGTGATACTATTCCTCACGGATGGCCTGGACTGCTCCATCAATGATAGGCAGCCATGCGGGGAACCCGGCAGCGCCAATGCCGAAGGCGCAGACGCTGTAGCGGACTTCATAAGAGAAAAGCAGGCAGAGTTGCTGAAGTTGGGCGGCGAAAGCGCCACCATCTTCACATTCTCCATGACGTCGGATGCCGATGACAAATTGGCGAAGATGATCGCCTGTGAGAACGACGGCTCGTGGGCTTCCATTGAAGGTATGTTGGCAGCTGAGGTATGCTGATAATTGAATGGGACCATGCAAATTGTCGAAATGCTGTTATGCATCACGTACAGGCAAGGATTTCATTTAAACTAACAGGCAAAGTGTTGTTTTGCTCATCTAGAACCAATGAGAATGATTTCGCTGATTATTTGAGAATCTGTTGTCTGTTGAAAGGAATGTGTCATCTATGTATTTAAATTAGGGTTGCGTATGCAAAACATAAGCGCAAGCCTTTCCACCAAGCTGAGATATTGAATGAGAAAAAGTTCCATGGCTCCTGGAACGCTGCCGTCAGATCGTCAAAGAGGATTCCTGTATTCTGCAGTTTTAACGGTGGGTAAAAAGTCCCGCTCTGCACCTTGAATCTGCTCTTATAAGTTGAATTTATCGTAATTGAACGAAATACGGTGCCTCAACTCAACAGAGGGAGACGATCCCCTCCTCAAGTTCTTGGACTACATACGATTTCTGGCATGGGGCCGTCGAGGGTTCGACGTCATCTGGAGCAATTTCTACGTTGATGGAGACGGCCTTGGAGACATGACGACCGCGGTGGCGCCGGTGTACGCCCCCGACACGGCGGAGGGCATTCCCGGCCTCCTGGTTGGTCTGGTTGCAAAGGACGTGTTGGTGTCTGAGCTTCAAGCAGACGATCAAGACTTCAGGAGCGTTTTCGACAGGATCATCGAGAGGACGTCCACCTGCAGAGTGGGGAACATAGACACCTGCCAGCTTCAGGTAACAGCGCTCGGGGGCAGGAGACTTGTTGCTGCGTTGTGGGAAATCTGGGTACCAAAATGGACATCAGAACACGTTCAGAGACATCTTGCGTCCTTCGCTTTCAACCCAAGCTACATATGCGGTGAAGTTTGCGAAATTTGTGCTAGTATACGCCCTACAGCCTGTACCACAGGAACGTGGTCTCAAACTGTGTTTGAGATCTGCTCTGGTCTCCGCTGCCAGTCTGAGATCAATATGATGCTTGCTAAATATTTATGGTAATGCACGCGATATTCGCAGTGCAGTTGCATCTTATAAACTTGAGCAGAATATTAATTCATATGATGGAGAACGCAGCTTTCCCAAGACAGTAGACAACAGGAATTCTGAGCACTCTTAAAGTGTTTGGGCTTGAAATCTTAACGCGAAAGCCAGATGCGCGGTGAAATTTTGTCTGGGTGACGGGCCGCGAATGTCGTGAAGTAATGTAAAGCGACGCAGGTCAATACTGAGTGATGAGCCAAAGAAAATGGGCACCATTCGTATTGCTCTGCCATTTGAAAGTAAACAACTTGCACTGCGCTGTGGTTGAAAAGGGGATGGAAGGGTGGGGCGATGGTTGGCGTATGTCATTAATACCATGACCAATATGTTTCTAATTTGTCGTTTGGTACGCGATGGAATACTCCATGGATTCTGAACTCTAGTTTAAAATGGAGTGATTTTGGCACTTTTGCATGTCTTGCTGGCGGGTGTCTTTGGATCCACGTAAAGCGCAATACAATGCAATTTTCCAAACACTTGTGGAAGTTGCGTCAGCCCTTTTGCATCCCGCTCCATAATTCAATGATTCCATAGCCGCCATCTCCAGGTGCTGCGTGGCGAAAAAGCCGAGTGTCCAGACATCTTCGAAGAGAAGCCGTGCTTCCATCTCCCAGACGCAAAGAAGTTCTACACTGTCGACCTGGAGCGCAAACTGCCGTTCGAAGCGGCTGCCAACGCATGCACCGCGCTTGGCGGCCGCCTTGCAGAGCCTCAATCCGATGAGGAGCACACTATGCTGTCGGGCTTGGCAACGAGGGAGGGCTGTTGGATTGGTCTTCGCCTTGACACCCGCGGTCGTCCCTTTGTTTGGAGGTAATGCCGCCTGATTCAGAGAGGATTCACCGCTGTGGTTATGTTGATTTGTAAACTTGCGAACTGGGACGCTCGGTTCCCATGATGTACGTTATCATTGCGACGGCAATACAGCCGAGTCTTATAGAGCGTCATCTTCGATACAAAATAGATTGTGGGCTCAGTTCCCACTTCAAGGCTCGTTCGTTCTTTCAAGTTGAAGCCGAGGGTGCGGACTCTTGAGCTCCGAGGATTTTTTCTCCATTCGGTGTTACGTGTGTTCCTTTTCCATCCGAGGGGTCGGTGGAACTGCAGCTAGCTCCTTTCTCATCACCACCGATGCATTTGCTGATCGACGCAACACGATGAGGCGTCCGTGCTCGCCCTCCCACATCAAATTCTTTGCTTTCCTGCAGATGGCTAGTGTCCGAGGAGGATGTAGAGCAGCCGTTCGAAATAAGGGAGACGGGGTCTTCTCTTTGGGCGTCCAGGGCGAGAGATGAAGATAACTGTGCGGCAGTGGACCGCCGGGGACGGACCAAGAATGTGTTTGACACCGACTGTGAAAACAGCATGCCATTCGTATGTGAATTCGATGAGTCAGACCCCCCTGAGCGTTGCACGGTAAGCGCTCTACGTATGAGCTGTTCATTTCATGTGCTCCCATTCCACATGGATGACATTCGTTTCTTAATAGATAACGTTGTCTCGGTTAGTTTGTCCACTCTAACAATAGTCGACCCTGCGGATCGTGACGTAACGTTTGACGTTTGTTGCGAAGTGATAATAGGAATACAGGGATGCCAAAAATGTGCAGCAGCCAATGAAATGGCGCCCTGGCAGGCTTCAAGAGGAGATGGGCTCTCCGCAACCCCCGCGTCCGTTGGGTGACCTCGCTGCACGCAAAAAAACACTGGAAATTGCGCCAGCCGCGATCAAACGGCCCCGGCCGCGATGCGAGGAACTCTGGAGCTAGGGAAACGCGGAATAATCTGCGGCCAACCGGTTTGCGGGTCCCTTGCTTGGGTG
>CAJHUC010002519.1:0-23106 GCA_905146915.1 Ostreobium quekettii | reverse complement strand
AACACATCATCACAGCATACTATAAATCATAAGTGCGGGCCCTTCCCAGCAGCGATTGCCATCGATTTTTTATGGAATTCTGTCGACCTTTGTGGTCCGGTCAGCGGCTCTGTTGCGGGGGCCTATCATCCGTAGACGGCGGCGCGAATTCTGTAACACGTGG
Organism: Ostreobium quekettii; assembly: GCA_905146915.1. NCBI lineage: Eukaryota > Viridiplantae > Chlorophyta > Ulvophyceae > Bryopsidales > Ostreobiaceae > Ostreobium > Ostreobium quekettii. Next base: position 22,943 of record CAJHUC010002519.1, on the reverse strand, counting down.
TTCCATTCTGTAAGGATGTGTGGATTTCTGTAGCTGTCTATGCTGATGTCAGCATGGCCCTACCCGTTTCTGTAAAACGCTTTTTTTCTCTGTGGCTCCCTCATAAATTCTGTTGATTGTACAGAATTTTAACGGAGCCAAACAAATTCTGTTGGGGACGGACAGATGGGGCCACCTCTAAGGCCCATTCGGGTCGGATTGGGCGCCGCGGCGGGCACATCGCCCGCGCATCGAGCCGAAAACCACGCCAGTGGTGAGGTGACCGGTGTGCCATGCTGCCAAACGGGAGGACGCTCTGTAAGCCCCGACGAGGGCATTGTGCCACGAACCGTGTCTGGCCGCGCGACCACAGGACGGGTGACGTGACTGGATGACTACCAACGAGCAGGCGTACGTGTGATGCGTGTGTCGGTGGGCACCATACCGCAACGTGCTGTTCACAACCCCAGCACCTGTGGGGTGTTCCTGTGTCCTTGTGTGACTGTGCAGAAGGGGAAAAGGGGTGACGAACTTTATATCCTTGCCTGCGTGTGTCTCAGAGTTAACTTGAATTGCCTGGTACTCTGCTCTTTGACACCCAAGTATTGAACCAAGAGGCATATGCTTGGGCCAAGAAAAAATCAGACCATCAGCCATCTGTTTTTGAAGCGATGGCTCCTGGTATGTTGTGAGTGGAATCCTGCGTCTAGTAAACTGTTGAGTAACACAGCAAGCGAGAAGTGAAGTGAAGCTTGTTTCTTTTATTGGTATTCTGTGATTGCACCTTTCCAAACCTGCCTGTCACCCTGGTCATTACATATAATGGCCAAGTGTAAGCATCATGGGGTCATTTGTCGTGGTTCTTTTTGTGAGTGCATCACAATTCGATCACCAAAACGTGCAAAGATGGCTGCAAATTACAGTCCATTTTGCGGTGAATCGAACAGGCCCTGCCTCCTGGCTCATCCTGCACCCGTGTGCCCAGGTGGGGTGGTCGGGGAGGAAACCAATACATCGTTTCTGGCCAAGGCCCCGCGGCTCTTGTTATGCCCCAAGCCCGATGGCCAGTCAACGCTCATGTCCTGCCCTCAACCCCCTGTTGCTGCCGCAGCCACCAACAAAGTCAGACCAGCATTGGGCGGTTGAGGCCGCCCCTTGGCCAGCAGCTCTCCTACTACAGCCGACTGATCACCGCCAGTCTTGTACCTCCCGCCACGTCGCGCAAATCAAGGTTTGAGGGGCGGCCGCCAGGGTGACCTGGGGGTGCCTGTTGTCGCGACTGGCGTGTGATTGGTCCCAGGGGGTGCATTTCGTACAACTAACGAGGCACCCCGGACTGCTGCGGAACGCCAGGACGTACACAAGGGAGATCCGGGTGGGTGGTGATCCGTGGGACCTGGGCGGGGAGGAGCCATGACACACAGAGGGGGCACCACAGAAACGTGAATCTGACAGCTCGCCGGGTTGCCTCGGCGCAACAGCGGAGGGGACGCCCACGGATGGCATTCCATCAAGTAGATTAGTTCGGCCTCTATTTGGATGATATCTGTTTCCTAGGTTTGCGGCCTTCTTGTGGAGCGCTGAGTTTGAACGCCCCTGAGAAGTCGCGCGGCCCCTCCGTCGCCCCCGGTTTGTGCGTTGCCGTGTGGATGCCCGTCGCCTCGACCGCCCGTCAATAAAGTCTGAGGTGCGCGCTCCGCCCCGCCGCCCGCGCACCGGCGCCCTGCCCCCTTGCCCCCCCTGCTTCCGGCGACATCCTCCCTTCGCGACCGCCGCTGACGGGTGGCTGCCTTTTCCCTGGCGCAGATTATGTCGTTCGACCTCACCCATGTCACGGACATGAGCTCCAGCTTCACCATATCGGATGACATGTCCGGTAGCTTCCATACGGGCGAGACACCGACCTCCAACCTGTCCGCCTTTGAGAGCTCGGCCTTCGGCAGCGGCAGCTCGGTCCTGTCGGCGTTCGAGCCGCCAACAGACGATCCGCTGGGCCTCGGCCAGGCGGCGGCGCTCGCGCACCTGCTGGAGGAGCAGTCGGCGACCGATGCCAGCCTGGTAGGTGGCGATGCCGGTGGCGCCGGATCGCGGCGAGGGCCTTGGCCCCACGGGCTTTGGACGAGGGGGCGCGGGCTGGGTTCCTCGTATGCTGATTGCTCGGGGGTAGGAGGGTGGGGGGTCGCATGATCGATACCGGCGTCCAAGGCATCCTGCTAGGCTGAGCGCGGTGCTCCTAGGACGGCGGGCGATCGCTCGAGGCGGGCTCGCGCCTGCCGATGGCACCACGGGTCGGTGTCCAGGTCTGCGAGTGGCCCGCCTGGCTCTGGAGAGCTCTACCCCGCTGTGCGCCGTCTGGCGCTTTGGAAAGCTCGTCTGGAGCGGTGTTTGGGCTTGCGTGTCTGAGAGGCGAGAGCCGTGGTGTGGCGCGCAGGAGGAGCTCGAGGCGGTGATCTCGAAGCTGCAGGCGATTTATCTGTACCGTCAGGTGAGGCCGGTGGGCACGAGGCGGGGGAAGGCGGGCCGCGCGCCCGCTCCCCGGGCTCAAGCCCCGGCAGCGGCGTCCTTGTTTCAGCGATCTTGTTTCAGCGATCGAGCGCCCCGTGTCGCGGCGCGCCGGCGGCCTTCGGAGCGGCGGGGGGGGGGGGGGGGGGGGGGGGGGGGGGGGGGGGGGGGGGGGGCGGGCGGCGCGTGCTGTGGGGCCGGCCCCGTGGGTGCCCATGCGCTGCCTGCGCACCAGGGCGCTCAGCGGAATCATCGTCAAGGCACGACCGCTCGCGGGTACCGCCGCGCTGCCGGTGAGCCAACTGCCCCGGCTTCCCGACCCTGCTTATGCAGCCTGGGCCAGCCCAGGAGCCCGAGCTCCCCACGCTGCCATCTTGCCAACGACGCTGAGGTGTGGGTCCCCACGGCCTTTGCCGTCATGGCGCCTTACCGCAGCTGTCCCGCACCGGGTCTCATTACTAGTGGATTTGGTGTTCTGCGCAGGGTTTGAAAGCTCTCACAGAGGAGCGCATCCCGGGGCTGGGCGAGTCCTCATCCGCCTGCGTCAACGCTGCCCTGCCCCCCGAGCTCCAGGCGGCCATGCTGGCCGGCGTCAGGGCGCCCAGCAACCGCTCCGACTCCTTCAGCTCGGCCGTGCCCGGCTCGCCGAACTCCATATGGCGGATGAACGCCGCGACGGACATCCCCACGCTGCAGTACCCCTCGGGCAGCGTCCTGCCCACCGGGGGCGGCGACTTCACCTCGTCCCTGGCGCAGCTCCAGTACCAGCTTCACCAGGACATGGTTCGGAGGTACAAAAGAAGGTAGACGGGCTACCTTTGCAGAAACAGTGCATGTCCATACCCTCCGCCACCGAACACTGCCCGTCGACCTAGCCAGCAACGATCCCTGCGCCGCGGATGCACTTGCACGAACAACCCTCGAGGAAGCACCCCTCAACCCACCGGTCTGGCCTCTCCGCGTGATCGGAGTTTTCCCTGACTCAGCATTATGCGCCCGCTCCTGGCTCTGGTCTGCATCGCGAGCACGGTGCGCGCCTTTGCTGATCCGCCTTTGTTGTGGCTAGCCGAAGCGGGACCCGCCACAACCGCTTTCCACGACGCAGAACCCACCGTCGCCAGGCCAGCAGCCCCGCGGCTCTGCGCCCGCCCCAGTGGGCAGACCCCTCGTGGCACCCCATGACGGCGGTGCTGGCCAAGGGCGACCTGGCGGGCGCTGGGACGGGGGTGTTCATACCCGCCACAAGCCCCGGCGGTGATGGCAAGCAAAGGGAGATCGACGACCCCAGTGCAGACACTGCTGGTGAGTGGCTCAAGGCTGCACTGCCTCTGTTCCACCCTCCCCCTTGTTTTGTGTGTCTCTGGGTGCAGCTCTGAATCGTCCCTTCGCTGGTTTACCTGAGGCACGGCGTGCTCACTTTCTGCTGTCCTCAGACTGCTGTTGAAGCCAGAGCCTGGCCTCACATTTGGACTTGTGCGGCACTCGCGGTGAGTTTCTGGGCGGCAGTGAGGCAGGCTGGTGGGGCTGGGGCATGTGGATGTCTCCTGCGCTCCCCATTCATTCTCACAGCCACCCAGTCTGAGCTGGTGGAACACTCCAGTGGTTGCATGACGTCAACTCTGTCTTGTATTTTGGTCACAGGTGCAAAGATGGCAACGGCGAATGACCTTCCCGCAGAGTGGATGTACTGAGCTTATCTATCACCACGTGTTTGATGCTTCATCTGGGTGTTGGGGTTTTTGGCTGAGAGGCCACAAGCATTGTACTGTACGTAGCCGAGCCCGCGGACTAGGTGTTTTAATATGAGGAACGTCTCGGCAAGTGGGTGAATGCAATGAGAAACAGACTGGCTGTGGGCGCCAGAGAAGAACAAGAGACTGCAGGCGAACTTTGGTCTGTGCGGCGTTGGGCCATGGAACGAGGTGTTGAGTATTTCTTACATTTTTCTCCAAGGCCTGCGGCTGAGCATGCCTTTTTCCGCCACCTTCTGCCAGAGTTTCCCAGTGGCCTCCTGAAGGGTTTCCCGACTTGAACAACGACTGTCCAATTTTCTTCTGGACAGGGATAGGCTTGGGTAGAAGAAACACCAGCAGGGAGGGATGTGGGGGACCTGTGCAGATTGTGGGGATTGGATTTGTTCCGACCGGAATAAAGCAGAGGGGCGGTTGAAGTATCTGTATGCACTGGAAGTAGGTGCTGAGGGCTTGGAATCCATCAGGAATGCAAATGGTATTCTGAGGAATAAACAGATGATGCCAGAGCCGCATACAACACGCACCTGTCACAGATGCTTGCAGAAGGTGGCCAAGGGCTTCTTGCAGTTGGGATAATTCATTAGCAAGAAGCTGTGTGGCTGTCCATGTGTTTTGAAATTTGGTGGGAAGAGACCCTTAGTTGTCACTTGGACAGAAAGGAATCGACGGTGCTTGTCAAGTCATCATGTTTCATATGGTGTACTCGACAGCCTGACAGACTGGGTTCGCTTTGCTTGTTTCCCATTTCGATTAAAGGGCTATAGAACGACGGTTACTAGACGGACAGTGCTCAGAAGGACATCAACGCAGAAATAATGCGGGATTGGTGTGTCAGTCCAATTTGTAAGGCATCTAGGTAGTTGGGACGGGGAAAACTGACGTTTCCTTTGTGGGCTCACACATGATAGGCAAGGCCACCCAAGCAGTGACAGCGACAAAAAGGGACAAGAATGGAAGGGCTTGGGACAGACGTGCAGGCTGCATTTCCAGTGTAGAGCTCAAATAAGTCTAGGGAAGAATGGGGAGCACGCAGGTCGTGTGTTGCCTTCCCCAATGGCAGAAAGGAACTTCTTGTTTTTCCCCGTCTGTGGGGGGACATTGGGTGTGCTGTGCTCGGCGTGCGACTGTATTGCGTAGCATTCCTGTGGTGTTGTGCGTTGAAGGATGTGTCTTCGATCCGAACCTGGAACCCAGACGGGATCAAACGAGATGGATGTGAAGTATAGTCTGAGCCTCCAAGTCGGCTGGCACAGGGCCGCAAGAGGTTGTACCGCTCTGCTCAATGTAAATTGTTTTTCCGTCTGTGGCGATTGTGCTGGGCTAGTGCAAACTGTGGCAATTGATTCGTCCGTGGCGATTGTGCTTGCTGGGGATAAGGAATGCATATTGGGCTCCTTAAGCTTGGACAACCGTTTGTGACTGGCCTTGGTGTGCGGCAAGGAATGCATGGAGGATATTCCGATGCCCACCACTGGTGCGAGATGGGGCATGGCTGAAGAGAGGGTCTGTTTTCCATGGAATTGCTAATGAACGTAATCGTCGCTATGGCCGTTCACGGCAGCACGGAGCACCACCGACAATGTGCAGTGGGCTTGGGTGCGATCTTTCCTTCTTTTGAGAGCACCATGTACACCAGCAAACCCCGCCTTGTGTGGCACAGGAGACTGGTGAATCGCAAAATGTGGTGCAGTTTCAGAGAGTGAACACTGGAGGAAGCAGGCCACCCGTCCGTATATTCCAAGTGTCATCCAAGACAACCTTAAAATGCCATGCAAGTTCAATTCCAAGAAGCCGGCCTCACTATGCCGCGCGCCATCCGTCAGCATCCATGCAAGCTGTCATTCTGTCCTGTAGGGGTTCCCGATTGCAATGCCAGCAGCACAGAGTGGCTCCCCCGTAGCCCTACTCCGCGTCCCGTTTCTTTTCGAAGGCGGATGGTGTGTCCATGATGCTCAGGCAGCACAGTCCTGCGATATCACGGCACGTCACGTCACTAGTCAGGAGACAATCCAATACTGCAGAAGTTACAGACGAGGGCGCGCCCAGGCGAATGGCGCGACCCTAAAACGTAACACAACGGAACATGAAACAATGATCTACAACCTTGTGTAATTCGACCCACAGGTTACAGCTTTTGAGACATTGCACAAACCACAGGGCAAGCACAATGTGCAATCCAGGGTGAAAGTCCCATCATCCAAGCAGCTGTCTGGCAAGGTCCGGTCGATGCTATCGACATGCCATTACTCCGCACTGCAGCACAAGTGGATGCTAATAGCAGAGTAGAACAGAACATGATGTCACGGAACACTGGGTGTCCCAAGGCTCACACTGCGTCCAACACTTGCAACATCACATGCAGAACTGCAGCAGAGATGCAGTCGGCAGCCGTTTCCACGGTAGGCACAAGACCGCCACAGAAAGACTGTCCCCGATTTTCTGGAGTACTACCCATGCCTCGTGACGCACCTACTACAGCTGCAAACGCCATCAACAGCAAAAGGATGGCCCCCTCAACAAACTTGACTTGTGTCTGGGGCACAGCAGACAGCAAAGTGATCAGCAGGACCCACTGCATGCAGTAAGGTTTGCAGCGAACTGCACAGCCAGGGCCCCTTGTAGTGCAACTTGCCATCTTTGAGGCTGAGGATTCAATTGTTACAATCTTTGTTGCCACGCATATTCTGTGAGGACTGGCACAACACCTGGGCGTTTAAATGCGGTATTATGCTCAGGAACAAAACAGCAGAGAGCCGACTGGAATGCCAAACCAGTGAGCACCGAAATCCAACACGCAGCATTCCACAAAGGCATCAAGTATCCTGCAACGAACATTCCAGATTCTGAGCATTGGGCTCCGTGCATGCTGTGCAATTCTCTCTCAACCACAAATCGGGGGGAGCACGTCGCTGCTAACATTTTCTGCTGGCTCAAACTCCACGATAGGGGAGCAGGGTTGCAATTTGCTGATACTCTACAGTCTCTATGCAGAAGCTCTGCGTACTTGGCACAATTCATCGCACACGTCCGCGCCAAGTGAAGAGACATTTTGTTGAAGCAGGGACCTTCTGCGGCTGGCCAGTACAAGCTCATCTTCAGGGATGTCTGAGACAAATAAGCATGCATGATCCCCTCTTCTGGACTGCAAAGCCGTGAGGACGCTGCGCAGTTGGGCCATCTCCTCAGCACTGTCCCCTGATCCACAGACCAGGACAACACAAGGCTTGTCCGACAGTGTTTTCCCAATGATCCTTTCGAAGCCAACACCAACATCTTCGGCATGCTCCCCAGATGAACAGGGTCCCAGAACCTGACAACCCGCCGAGCAGAAAACAGTTACATTCGGCTGCAAATTCAACAAATGCACAACAGTGTCTACAACACCCCATGGGAAGCTGAACCGCATGCACGAATGTCCCCGATGGGGTCACAACCGCACCACAAAATCATAATTTCATCATTGATATTGGTGACAACTTCTCAATGACATAACTGCATGTCCAGTCTGAGTTGCTGAAAGTGCATAGCATGCTGGCGAAATTTAGCTACCAGAGGCACAACGTGTAAGATCTGTTCAATGGGCAAACACAATGCACTTGATGGCCCTTGCATCTGTTTCGATGCTCGAGCTGTTTTCATAACTCCCAGGGCACAAACGTCCAAACAGTTCAAATGCGGTCACACAAGGTAACAGTGGTATTCACATGAGGTCATATTACAGCTGCAAAGGACTCTGTGGACGTTCGAAGCTCTACTCAAACTAGCGCGCTGCATGGGGATGTGCACTTGTGCCCATGTTGAAGTAATGTTGCTTGCATGACCAATTGTTCCTGCAAAAACCATGCGATCTTGCAAATGGCCACAAGGCCACAAGATTAAGCAAGATTGGCTGCACCTTTTGTCAAGAGGGGAATACCTCATCAAATGACAGAACATGTCAAGGGCATGACTCCATACAGCTGGCACTGGTGGATATTGGCCAGCCAGCGCAAGCAAGGGCGATGTTGTACCATGCCCTTTCACCTATTCCAACAATTACAGAACCTCCATATTCCTTTGACTTGAGCCAGGTTTCTCTCTGAATCGGACATGGGGAGTAGTCCAACTGTGCTACCAAGGCCACTGCTGTTAACAAGATCATGTTCTGCAGATGGAAAGAGCTTGGATGAGGGACACACTGCACAATCGAAAAAGGAAGCAGCAACACAGATGGAAAGAGCTTGGATGAGGGACACATAGCACAAAGGAAAGAGGGAGCAGCATCACAACCTGAAAATCATGTGAACAGCTTTTGACGCACCAATGAGCAAGGCGCTAAAAATCGCAGAAGTCGCTGGGGCATCACATTTGGAAGGCAAGGGGGAGCAGGGCTGTGTTGCACAAAGAACCAGGCCTATGAGCTCACCTGAACATCAGCTCCTATTTGGGCAGCAGTGTCATAAACTGATGCAGTTAACCCTGCAGCGCTCTGTCCCTGGAGAGACACAATGGCGACACAGATTTTATTGTCATATCTTGCAGGGTAAGGTATGGGCATGTATGAGAACATAGAAACAGTATGAGGACATAAAAAGTGTCCACCAAGATTATGCCATTCTCTGCAACAGCAACAGCACCACAGGCATAACACCTGCACATGTCCGCTACTTGAATGGTTTACACCAATCCTGAGCCAGCAATGGCCTGAGTGTTTCACCACAGAAATCCATAACGTAAACAGGTTGTTCCAGTCATCAGCTTTCCTGACTTGCATTCCTTTGCCAAAACCACCTCCACACCATTCTTGCCCGTGTGGAACAGTGTCCTGCAGGAGGGCAGCCGTTACGATGCCTTGTTGTGCTGGACACACATCAACCAGCGGAACTGGCACTTGGTATGTGGATGGACCAAATCATCCTTGCATCAATAACCTTTCCCAGGCCCATGCTCCACCAACGCCATGGGAAGCACATGACCAACGGGCATTTCACATAGACTTGCTTGATTACCACTTGATTACCACAAGGCAGGCTGGTGTTGGTTCCCAGTCAATGCGCAATTGTTCTTTTGTTTTCTCTCAAGGCTTGATTGATTTCTTCTCAATTTCTTGGGTTGTTTGTCATAAGTTCAGGTTCAGCACAAGCTTGCAAAAGCACAGAGGTGTCAATATGCCCTGCCATATAGAATTACAGTTGTTCATGTGAGCATGGGCAAGCTGAAAAGCAAAACTTGTAGGTTTGGGTTCTATTCCATCAGGAGAACAGATCCTATCAGGTAGGTGGAGGCAAATGGCTCCTGTGCAAAATTGCTTCTGTTGTCTGGCATTGTGGTTCACGATGATCTGGTTTCAAATTGTGCACGCATGATACCCAACCGCAGTGCACCTCATTCAGCAGGTTGACATAGGCAACCGAGGAAGGCGCATTTTGCATGGCCGAACGCAGGGGCTCCAACAGCGGAGATGAACCCAGCTGTCCCAGCTCCCAAGTTTCCACCTGCACAGCACAATTGCCTTCACAAAGTGCAGACTAAGTCAACACAAGTGGCAAGATGCCAAGGCTGCAATGTACAGCACACCATCAACAACAGCATGCACAGCAAAGGTAGAGCCCGACAAACTTGACAACAACCACTACAACACAGTTCACTGTGCACCATTCTATTTGTCCCCAACCAGTTGGCATCATCCTGGTAGATCAATATCACACCACCGTGAGCCCTGATCTAAATCTCCACCACAGTCCAAAAGAGACATTTGGTTAGGAGACCGAAATCAGCACCTGACAGACAGATGCACCCATCACCAGTTCGCAGTACAATGAATCACACATGCCAGTCCAAGTCATGGTGGAAGTGGAAGTAAATTCTAGAATCAGGCACGTGGAAGCCCAATCCAAGGCTACCTGGTGGCTCACGAAGATCACTGCCAGCCCAAGGGAAGGATCTTTCACCAGGACATCTTTCAAGAGTCCGCTCCAGGCCTGTGACAGAGGTAAGGTCTGAAAACACACGCAATATACAACTGTCAGCCCACAATCTTTGATAGTGCAAGCTCGACCGCACAGCTAAGAGCCATCAGGACTGCCGATGATCAAGGAACGCTCGAGAGATTCTGCAAGGCCTGACGACTTACCTATCCTGATTCCTGCCGTCCTTTCTTGCCTAAGGCATAAGCAAGGTCGGACTATCCAGTAATCCCGTTCCGCCATGACTCGATTTCACGCCATCGCCCAAACCCCCCCTTGCATCCTTCCGCATAGCGTTCAGAGGTCAGTCGCGATCGGCGCCACAAGGTTGCCGCCGGATCCGACATTTTCACGGCATCGGCTCCCAGAAAGCCAGGCAACATAATGGCCGCCAGCGCAGGCTGCAGACTCGCCTCGTACGAGACTTGCGAGGTCCCAGACAGTGCGAACAGCGGCTTGGTGCCCCATGCCAGGACGGGGGACACCAGCGCCGGCGCTGCCTGGGATCTGCGCGGCGCAGAGGAAGCGCAGCGGAGGCACAGCAGGGCTGTCAGCCAGAAGGCGGTGGCACCGTAGCGCATCTTGAGTGCCGGCGACGGGTAGTCCCGAACGGGAGGGCGCAGCAGGCTGGTGCCCGATCAATGGGCCAGAGGTGTGGGGTGGGGTGTTAGTACACACACATAGGCTTCACTTGGGGGTGCAGTGTTGGTACATAGTATGAAGTGTGCTAGTACATACAAGTAGGCTTCATTTTGACTGCAAGGGCAACCATATACCCACACACGGCCGCCAGCTCTATGATGCAATGCCTCGATTCTCTCGCTCATTGGATTGGACGAGAGACCTTTCTCGTCAAGATGTTTCTCTAGTGGCTCAATTTCTAACAGGCCACCATCCAACAAATCCATACTTACACCGTTTCCACCTTCTCGATGACTCACAGTGTACATGGTGTCACTACCCTATAGATGACAGAAACCACATATTCTTCCATTGTCCCCGTTTTGCTTATTTGCAGCAGCAACTGACCACTGAGATCCATCACTTGACATGTGGACATGGTGATTGGAATTGGGTTTATCTTTCTGGATCGGGACGACCTTTCCTGGCCAAGTTTCTCAGGGCTGTTAGACGGGCATGTATTGAACATTGAGGGAGGATCCGGTACATCTTGTTGGGGTTATGATTGATGTTGGAAGTTAAACAAGGCAACATGCATGGGATATATTGGGGCATCTTGGAACATTTGGGGACATTCGGGACATTACCTGACGAACTCACTCTCGCCTTCATGACATTTTCTCTCTTTGATGCTTGGGGCTCCCCCGCTGAGACATTATGAGTTCATTGGACACTAACGTTTCTCTCTGCTAATATTGTTTGGGACCCTACATCGGCTCTTGCTGGAAAAGGGCCCGCCATGCTTTCCGATTTGCGGGGGAGTCCCTTTGTTCGAACTATCATGTATTACGTTGGAATTAAAGAAAAAGGGCAACCGTATACGAGCGACTGCGTAGGTTCGTCGTTATACGTTAGTACAGTGACCGAAAACAGCACCGCACGGAGTTTGGGATGAGGTCCAGACCGCACCCACCACCCGCCACTCCCACGCACGATCCTCCATAGCCGCAGCGCATTATCGGTTGTAAGAATCCCATTCTTGTTCCAAAATTCCCCCAAAACTCACTGTACTTTCCCCAACCTCAGATAATGTGCACACGAAGCTGTAGGCACGTCGTCGATTGAAACTGCCACCTGTCCGTCTAAGTTCAAGGCAACAAAAAGTGCGGAAGGCAAGCAAAGAGCCCAACCCGCCAAGCAACTGTATCCCCAAGAGCGCCGTATATTTCTTCTTGCTTCTTACACTCGCAAGCTTGACTGTGCGGAAGTGTGGCATTCTTTTCTGTTGTGCTCTTTTGATTCATTGATACATTTTATCAGAAGTACTCGATATTGTCTGGTGCAGTGCTTCCTTTCGCAGTGCGACAGTAGAGAAACGTTGCACCTTTGGTTCATTGAAATGCTCGATTCTTTTTGATACAGCCTCGCGAAGTCTTAGTTTCTTTGGACGCACTTTGAAACATCCACAGGCCGTCGGCGTCACCAAGGAAACTGGAAAACTATAGGGCATGAAACACAACACGAAACCAAACTGACCTCAAGAACAGACTTTGCTTTTCAACAAGGACACAGTTTCCCAGACTGGTTCTGCCCTCCTTGCCCTGTCATTTCCTCTTGTTCATTGTCTGATTCCATACTTCTGCGTTTCGCTGGCATCAATCTCACACCGCACCTATAGAACTTGACTGCGCATCCCTCTTTCCACTATTTCGCCATTTTAAAACCTTCCCTGAAGCACAGAGCAATCGATCTGTTGTCCAGCGCAAATTTGAAGCTATCTTATACACCTATGGCAACAACTGCGCCAGTTTCGTGGTGCTGTCTAGCCCCTTCTCCCCCATTGCTCTGGTGCCGTACTTGTGCCGCCATAGGCAGCGACGACGTCAGCCATGGTGCCCAAACATCCAGTCGAGTTAAAACAAAAAGGGCACACATGGCCCGCATGAACGCCAGCCATTGCGTGGTAGCTCGGACAGGAATCTAATCTGGGGAGGGGAGAATTGGAACCTGCAGCACAAAAGTCTTGCTGTGAAGGCCGCTGGCGCTTGCGGGCTTACGAATGTGGCATTGCAACTGTCGGTACCAGCAATCGCTGGGTTGGATTCTGACGACATGCGCATTGAAGACTTCAGAATTCAGGGGAGCTGTTGTGGGGTGTCAGCACAATCCTGCAAGGATTGATTGGATCAAACTGCATATGCTGACCACACTCCATTGTTGCCAATCACACATAGAAAGTTGATCAACCACCGGCCATACGACGATCGCACTGAGCCTGTCTAACACTGAACTGAATTCAAGACACGCTCTGAGTTGACTTTTGCGATTCAGCCGCTTTGTCACTTGTGGATAAATGGAATCAAAGAATATGCACACACAGCCCTGCTGTAATAGCAGGATTTGTAGTTACAAGAAAAAGAACACGTCATACAATGGGCACCCCTCCTGACAAGGATGGACGCATTCACAGGATTGGAAGAGCCTGGATGCTACTGCATTCAATGGTCCTGTAGCCCCCAACCCGATAAACGCAATTAGTAAGAGCATAATGCCGTCCGGCCAGTATGATGTCTGATGTAAGAATATCTTCTCAGCCAGAGAGTTGCAGCACAGCCTCCCCACCGCTAGCGTACAGCATGAATGCCTGGCAAATGGGAAATCCTCACTTGTACATATCAACCCAATGCATCAGCATAGTCACAAAGCCTGTGAGCAGCCCATCTCAATTATTATGAGCAGCATCACGCACGTGCTCATAATAGAAAGATCTGCGCATCTCTCCTCGCACAAAATCAGAGAACAACAAATCACAGTGAAGGCCATAATGTATACTGTAGTGTGCTGTGCACTGATTTATGGCAGCAGATTTAGGTTCCACCTTGCTGCCTCCCCACATCACATATACACAGTCACCATCATTTCCAAGATTGCCCTTTATAAGAGTGGAAACAAGCCTGAACCCAGTGGAAACCAGGATGGTTGCTGGCCAGCAAGCACTGCTATTTACAATTGCAAACAATGTCATGACCCTTTGAAATTTTGGCAAAATTTTGCAACATGACTTGCAAGTCAGACTTGAAGATTGGTCGCACTGGAATTCACAGCTGGCAGCAGGCATGTGTATGGAAGCATAGACATGACCCCCTGTGAAGTGCACCATTCTTCCATCCAGATGCTGAGCATATTCAAGCCCTGAAAGCTGCTATTTCAGAATGCAGAAGTCTTCCCCTTTTTCTTTCCCAGCAACAAGTCCTTTGCCTCATTGACTTTGGCAGCAATGTAGCTGCTTCCCCCTATGACATGTGCACATTATAGTCACACGACTTGCCAGCTGAGCGCAAAGGACCGCACTTGAGGTCTAGTGCAGCATGTGAGGTGGGCCTGTTACATTTGCAGTGGTGCAGTGCAGTACTACTTTGTCGTGCTGTGCTCCCTATTGCAGGGACATGCTCTGCTCACACAGCTCTTAGGGTTTATGACAATGCAATGGACACCAGTTGACAAATAGGAACCATCCTGGGGTTCTTTCTCTTCAGAAAGTGTACATTCTGCAAGTTACCAGTCCCCAATCGCCAGTTTGGCAACTGAGATGGGACTGACCTCGGTCCACTGTTGTCGCAATTGTTTCAGAGAGCACAATTAGAGAGGCATTGCCAAAAGATGTAATAGATGTATGTAGCACACTGTACCATTGCGGCAGACGACTATGTCCCAGTCAGAATACACGCCCATTTTGTGCTCACCCTCACACTGCACGTCCACAGAAGTACAACATGGCAACAATGGCACCAAACATTTGCTTCAACACAAGGGAATTCTGCAGCTCAAGTTTGACACCAATTGAGCAAACTGTTGTGAGTGTATTGAGCAAACTGTTGTGAGTGTTGTGTGTGTTGTGTGTGTACTCATAATGTAGTGGGGGAATTTCTGAGAGCAGCACAAAAGCATGCAAACACCAACAATCGAATGTGCAGTTCTCATGCTGCTCAAGAAGCTTGGAACATTCTTATCCAAGCCACAAAGTAACTGGTTGAACATCCATGCACCCATTGTTGAGTTCCACTATTCAGCTGAACAACCAGCAACAATGAGTGTTCCTCGCTACAGTACTGTTTCATAATAATGCCAATAGTTTTTGGAAGAGCTTTACAATAAGATCGCTGCAGCACAGTGCACAAAGATGACCAAATCGACAAAGAGCAGAGAGCGCCACCTGTTTTGGACACCCGCATCCACCATGGATGCAAGATTTGTTGCAGTACAGCCAACATCGTTTGCACAACATCTGTGTCCTGGAGCAACCACAAGCTACTTGCACCAATGAAGAATGCATGTTGTGCACTGAGTATGGTGTGCATTTCGATGTCGAACTCATTGGACCAAATGGGGGAAAATACTTGCCCTCTCACCTGTCAAGTGATAATGGCCCAACAGAACTGTTGTGGCACATTCTTGTGGCAACCGCAAATAATGCCAGTTGGGAAGTGTCAACCTCAACCAATAGGCAACTCAACGGCCCTTGTGGATCCCCCAGGAGGGGCTGCTCAACAGGCACACTTGGGGCACGTTGACTGGACCGTCAGATCAATGTTTGAAACAAATTGAAGAACTCTCTGTCACCTGCATCAGGATGGTTGGCCACCATTATCTTCCTGTGTGCCTCCTTAATTTTCTCCTCAGGAGCGCTTTCCCTCAGCCCCAGTATTTGCGCTGCCTCCCTTCGGGTCATCTCCTGGAGAAACCCTCCCTGTACAAGAAATCCACAAAATTACTGTCAGTCCTGAGGGCATCCAGGGCGTTCAACACAAAAATCGGATGCACAGTTAATCCGGAAACACCCTCTATGACATCGTCGTCCTCAAGATCAGGTCAAATTGTACCCTTCATAGTCATGCAGATGTAGAAGATTTCTTGGCTAGTTTGGCAATTTTCCGATAATTGGCCCCAAAAACTAGACCCCTAGTTACCGTCAAGGTGCCGAAAGGTTCAGAGGAGAGCCGCCCAATACGTTTCAAGGTCACTGCTATCGAGACAGACAAAGCTTTTTGCAAACACAAGGAGCAGCAGGACAAAAGACAACGTTCGTGTTACCCGTGCTTGATGGTCCGCACCTTGTAGAATTGTTTGAGTGTGGGCCCACCGCCACTTTTTAGCGACTGGTATGCTTGCAACGCTGCTCGCCCAAGCAATGCGGCCGCAGCCACACCCAAGCCGGCAAGAATAGGCGTTGCCTACATTGATCAATGGGTTCAACTCAACGCCCGAGTTAGCTGTCATTGACGGTTCCACACGAGAATGGCAGAGCACGGAGGCAGATACTGGCACTGTGCAGCACCGCTACGCTGGAGAGCTTGGCTCACCATAAGCGTGTGGTCCCTTCTGTAGCCGGAGGTTTACTCCCAAGGCACCAGTCTCTTTGCGGCTTGTCGCTGCAAGTAGTTTGGCCGCTCTTGTTGTGTCCACCTTCCCTGCACAGTCGACAGCAATCTGCCTTGGATGAGCGAAAGAAATGCTTCAGTCCATGCTTCAAAATCTCGGGTTCTTTTTTCTTAAATTTGGCTTGGCGCCATCAGGGCCATCCACCAACCCGGTGTGTTTTTTGGTTTAGCTCATCATACCGATGTCCGACCATGACATCGAATTTTTCTTCGAAGGCAATCAAAGCAGTGACCGGGCTCGATTTAAGTGCTGCAGACAAGGGAAGCGATAATATTCGACGTTCATGTGCCAGGACGCCTCCCCTAGGATGGCAGAAGCGCTGGGAACTGCCCTGGTCCGCGAGCATGCCCTGAGTTTCAACGCGCATGCTGCGAAGATGGAAGAACCAGTGCAGCAACTCGCCAAGTGCGTTGCTGGACATCGGCAGGCCATGGCGTCTTCTTTGAACATGTACATGGCACCGCAGGCTGCCAGCAATGAGTGTTGAGCAGCAAGCAGAATCGACCTAAGACAACATTCCCTGCAGTATTTAGAAGCCATCACATAGTAGCCACTTCATTTTCGTTGAAATTTGCTGTACTTTGTCTCTAAGGTGGTTTGTTCTGGATGTTGGATGGTTTTGGGCAAGATTTTGTGCCCTAATGACAGCGATTGCTCTGCAAATCAAACACATGAATCATTGCGCTGGATGGCTCGAGTGAGATGCTGTTGTTTGACATTGAACACGTAACAACTGGTTTGCAAGAAATAAATATTCTTTGGAAGAAGTCAACATAAGAAACAGAGGAATTCGTTGTTCCAGGTTCTGGATGATTTTTTTCGTTGTTGCTGTAAAATAAAACTGCAACCTCTATTGAAATGACCCAAGTTAACTTTTTGCCTGCTTTGGTTGATCTGATTTTGTTCTTCTTTCAGTTGTGTGCGTTCTATGCCCTTCTGGGACAGGGTATGCCATACCGTCGCATTGGGACAGGTACTAAATTTGTAGCTGCTTAATCATATAAATTGTCAGAGAAATGTTAAATGCGGCATATGAGTGGTGATCTGGGGCCAAATGACCAAGTATATTTCTTCACCACCCCTGCTTTATTTTTGTTGTTGGATATGTACACAGCAGGCCTGTGTTTGTTATCGAGCAACTATTCGGGTGCAAATTTCTATGTAAAATATAAATTCGTTGCATATTATATTGGCAGTCTTCGGTTCACGTTGCAATGACATATACCACATTGTGGTTAATGAGCATTCTTGGTGACCTCCTGGATTCTTTTCAGGGAGTCACTAGCGTTGGGAATTGACAAACGGTACGATATGTCCAATCGGTTGGGTGGTTGTGAGCGAGCCCCAAAAATCATGGCACCCGCTTCCATAGTAACACCAAACCCAAATAGTTGGGCAGGATTCATGTGAGAGAGGTGTTACAAAACAGAATCAGGCAAGGGCTCCCAGGACTGTGTGTGATAGCTATGAGCAACCTCGTGCATGATTGTTCAATATGATATCTCGATTTTGATTTTGCAACAACGAGATTTGTAAACGTGCCTTGCAGTAACTCTACAAAGTAATTGAAGATACTTCATGCCCAGAATGCCATATAAATTTATTGCAACTTATTGCTCATGCACCTACAACAGATATAGTAGATCATGCAAGATTAGGATTTTATGTTGGTTGCCCATGGTGGACATGCTGCACTCCGAAACGTTTCTAGGAACATTTCCCAAGTTGCCCTAATTTTGTGCCATTGCCATGGTTGCCACTTGTTATGTGAACAATATCTTTGGTCCTTTATACGAGCGGAGTGAGATGCGACACAAAGGCGCGCGGACCAATTATCCGCGCCTTCGCGGAGCATCGAGCGCAGCGAGGCGATTTTGGATTTTGGGCCATTTTTGGGCCATTTCGCTGCATTGGAAAAGGGGCTTTGGAGACAGTCTGGGTGCTTGTGGGGACAGTGGTCTAATGTACAAGGTAACCCGGGGATGAGTAACGGTACTGTGTGCTGCGGGGACAAGAGCCGGGGAATCTTGTAACGAACATCCTATTCTGCTGTCACTGCCTGCCTGCGGACCGCGCGCAAGGCAACGCCGGACCCAATCCACCCTTCCGACTGATGCACCGCAGCGGCCGTTCCGCCAAGGGGCCCACCACGTCCGCGACGCGTCGAGATTGATCGAGCGACCGTGCCGATTACGCCTGGCTGACCGCCGGAGGGATCGACGATCCATCGCACGGGGCGCGCGCGGAAAAACCACACGCCACCACTAATTTGAATTTTTCGCACTGTTGCTGCTCCCGCCGAAACTAGAATCTTTGGCTCCTTTATGCAAACCATACTCTACCAGAAGTATAAAGATGCCAGCTCTATTTGTGCTCAATATGACGGTGGCTTTTCTGCAATTGTAGGGGGGTGGCTAGGTTAGCAACAACGCTGTACCCAAAAAAAATGGGCAAGGTGCATTACATTAACCCTAATTGTTGTCAAAATAGCGCCTCTTGGAGATTTGCAAAGTGAACCAAATAACCAGAATGTACAAGCCTTTCTAAATGTTTTATATAATTCTGGATAGAAGATGAGTAAGTCACGATCAAACATCAAATCACCCCTTATTTCGGAATTCCAAATTCATGGTATTGACCTTGCATCTATTGCTAGAAGATTGTTGCATCATTTTCTTATACTTTTCATTATGTCCAATAGGCATGGTCTAGGTAGAGCAACCCACTGACCAACTTTGCTAAAAAGCGAGGACCCTGCAAGCATTTGCTGGCCTGAGCCTAGAGGCCCAAGCAGTTGGGCACTTGTGAGGAAGCATTATGAGGGCGGAAGGCAACGCCTGCCCTAATGCATGCCATGGTTCCATGGCACTATGGAGCGAGAGGGCGTGGGGCGTAGTGGTTGTGCATCGATGTAAACTACAGCCCCACAAATTTGTTGTGCAAATGCATGCCTTATGTTGGGAGGGTAGCTGAGATGGGAGCCACAATTGCGCTACCACTGCATATCTAGTAGAGGTCATGCACTCTGTCACAAATCACGGCTTGATGAGAAAAACACCAATCAAATATTTGTGAAACATCAACCCAAAAAGAAAGAGTGATACCGGTGGTGCCATTTATAAGGGCTAGTAGTATATTGAGATAACAATATGTTATGATCATTGTATATTGCACCTTGTATATTATACATTTCGTTATATGCAATACATAATGTGTAAGTGTGCATGGAGCACACCGTGTAACGTCTTGCTTTTGGGTCCCCTAGAGTGTTCCTATCTCTTATGCAACCTCTGGGTGGTCTGCGCTAAAGACCCACATTAAGCCATCTCGGAGCTCGGGTAATATGGTATGTGCTAGTATGGACCAGCAATTGGTCCATATGGATGCGGAAGACACTGCGGTGGCACCGGCGGTGAAGGAACTGGGGATCGCTGGCAGGAGCGGAGCGTGGAACGGCCATGGACAACTGGGTGGAGTGAATGGCATAATGTTGCACGCCCAAACGCTTGCGTTGAGGCAAGGCGACATGATCAACATCGCCAGCATTAAGTATGGAATCAATGCGCAAAGTTTGGACTAGTGGCCCAACCTAATATAGCACAAAATGACCAATACGGTGGGTGGCATCTGCATGGAGGTCGGACATAAATTGGAAGGCTAGTGCAATTAGCTATTGCAAGGCATGAATGTTGAGCAAATGGCACTACGTGGCGAGATGTTGCATTCATTGGAGGTACAACAAATAGAATTGAATTGGATACAAATATGTATCAGTGAGTTGGAAGCCAATGTGGAGGCCGAAAAATAGGTGGCCAGGACTACTCATCGGTGGGAGTTTTGGTAGCACAAACAAAGTGTAGATGGACGTGTGCCACCAAATTGGAGAGGTGGAGTGCCGCTTGCTCGTGCAAATTGAGTGCAATATGGTTACTTGGGGGTTAGGGTATATTGACCTTTAATGAAGTGAGAACTAGTAATCTTTTAAAATCCCTTTGTACAACTTATATAAAAGCTTCTTATATATTTAGGTTTTTGAGACATCCAAATCCATTGAGAATTAATAGAGATATAGCTATCCAAAATTTCAGTATCTATTGGCCTTGATCAGAGATAGAACCTAGGTGCATCAGAAAAGGAGTAGGTTGATTAAGTTGAATGAAAGATGGTGACTTGGTGCTAGAGGTGGGCCCGGCCAAATTGGGTAGGAACGGGAATAGGGACAGTATCCCTTCCCGTCCCAGGAATGGACCCATTCCCATCCCATGAACAGACCCATTCCTGTCCCAAAAACGAACTCGTTCCTGGCATGGTTTTTGGCTCAATGCGCGGGCGATGTGCCCGCCGCGGCGCCCAATCTGGCCGGAATGGCCTCCTCCGCCGGATGACCGGCGGGCGGTCCGAGGCGCTCGCTCCTTCGGGGTGCGCAGTGTGGGCCCAAGCATGCGATCGGCCGGGTGCGGGGCGGCAGTGCGCACAGTGGGTGCGTGACGCCGGTGCGGCCTGCGGGTGCAGCCGCGCGGAGGCGAGTGGCCTGCAAGAGTTACAATCGTCGGGCATCGGGGCCACCCTTTGGCATGCCCCGCATCACGTGACAATGCAGCGCATCGATAGTATCTCATCCCCCAATATGGTGCAGAGGGGTACCTTAAGTGTTGTAACTTCTAATAGCTATATCTCCATTACCGCTAACCCGAATGGTCTGATTCAAGAACCTATGGGTTCCTAGTAAGATCAAGTAAAGGATGAGATTGTCCATTAATGTTCATTGTACATCCCAAATACCCATAATCAAGGAAACACACTACCCCCTGTGCTTTACACCACAGTTCCCGTCCTAGGAATGGACCCATTCCCATTCCTGTCCCAGTCCATTCCAATCCATTCCAATCCGTTCCAAATCCATCCCAAGTCTATTCCTTGGCCGCTCTTGATCCTGCTAGCCCAAGGACGGGGACGGACTCTGGTCCGTCCCCGTTCCCGTTCCCATCCCCGTTCCGGGATGGCCCACCTCTGCTTGGTGCCTGGATGTGCACATGTGTTGTCTTGTCTTGATGTGGTAATGATGGACCTATGATCGGGCATCGTGCATGCAGATATATATGCACTCATACAGTGAATTGAGCAACTGCATTTGTGGCCCACTCTCTGGCATCCCGTGAATCAACAAACCGTTGTTGCTATACCGCCACCTCTCACCCACAGCAGGGGAGTGGTCCCCATTGTGACTTGGCCCCATCGTACGACTATCAAATCGACTGCCCCAGATTTGCCCACCATCCAAGTTAAAGAGGTTGGCAAATATCCAATGCTGAGCTGCAGGGTGGGGTGACCCCAATGCATCTGAGAACTAGTGGCTGCCCGGCGGGGCCACAATATTGAGGAGCTACACATTGGAATACAAACTGCAGGCCAAGCTATTCAAACAACCCAAGCAACATGGGATGCCGAGATGGCTAGATGGGAATGGGCCGAGAATGAGTTGCGAGCTCAGCTTTTACCGTATTTACCCGGTATTAGTAGGCACCCCCTATTAGTATCCACCCCCCTCTTTGGGGGCCGAAACCATGTTAGTATCCATGACCCGGTGTGAATATCCACCCCCAAACATAGACAGAAACGAGCGAAGGCACGGATGGTGGCAAGGGAAGATGGCGGCTGGTGTTGGACCGCGTTGCTTAGTCTAGACCAAAACCGTGTTCCCTGCAATTCGCACATCGATGGGGACGATCGGGTTGGAGTGGCTGTTGTCGAGGGAGAATTTGAAAGAGGGCCTGGGAAAGGCCGCATGGTTGACTGGCCGCCGTTTGCGCTCTCGGCGCAGGATCGCAGAGCATCGACCGATGCCGCGGGGCCCAATCAAAGAAGCGGTCGAGAAATGAAAGCCGCCCTGTTTCTGGATTGAGTTAACTTGCTCCCTGACCCGTTAGTGTAGGTTCTGGCCTGCCGCCTGCCAAGGGCGCCCCAAGCCCAGCGCAAGGAATGGGCAGGCGATGGCGTTGGTTGGGGCAGCTGCCGTTGTGAGACCCCTCATTTCAAAACTACCTACATAGCGCTGCCAAGGCCGGGCCCGTCCCCAACTTGCACATTGTACTAGGTACCAGGCAACAAAAACAATCACAAATCACATCAGCCTTCCCAGCCGCCATCAGCCCCATGCAGCGCTGCGTTTCAAGCTTATTGTTGCGATATTGCACCCTAGCGAGTTGAGACCCATATCAATCCTCGTTCTTTGCATTGCAGAGGAAAACGCGCCTAAAGCATTCCAGCAAACCCCTAGTGGCCCCAATCGCCAGTGGCCACCACCTGATGCAGCCCCAAGCCAAGGCCACCAGCTCCTGTGAAGAGGCTGATAATATTCAGCACTAGCATTGCCATTCTTGTCCATTTCTGCGCATTTCACAGCCTATTTATCAAAAATTTTCTCTCTCTACTTTGAGATCAGGGGTCCAAACTGCGTTAGTATACATGACCCACTATTAGTATCCACCGCTCATTTTGGAGGTCCAATACACGCCTACTAATACCGGGTAAATACGGTATATAGAAGCCAGAATGTTCCTACAGGGAAGTCCCAATTAGCTAGGCAAAATGTTCAGCAAGAGGGAGAGTGTATCAGGTCATATCCTAAATATCTCAGAATGTCTTAGAGTGTCCCAAAATATCCCAAGGTGTCCCAAAATATCCCAAATATCCCATGATATCC
>CAJHUC010002518.1:0-10038 GCA_905146915.1 Ostreobium quekettii | reverse complement strand
TTCCCATCATTCTCCGTGTCGCCGTAATAAACACCGTATCCGATGCACCACACTCACTTAACTATTTATACACCTTTTTCTTATCTTCACACTCACCATGCCCAGACGCCTTACGGCTATAGATGAGGACTTTATTATTCCACACACCAGAATCTCACATATTCTTCTCAGCCAAGCCCAACCATTGTTCCTTTCATTTTTTACCTTTATATTGACTTACTAATCATGACTAGTTTCAATATATGCCATGTCTATCATCAAAACACATTACACTATAATGCTGCTCATTATATTTAACACCACAAAAACAACGTCGTTCTGCGGGTGGCCAGCGAGATGCCAGACCGGGCAAAGCTCGGATCATCCACCTTCCACGCAGTCAGTGCAGTGAGGACGAAGCTGATTGATGTTTGTTGGGAATCGGCCTGCCACGCTGATCCCCAACAATCGACAACCAACTTCATCGACCCAAGGCGGTGCGGCAACTCTCCCAAGGAATTACGTAACAGAGCCGGGCCCCGTTCCACCACCGGCAATGCCCACGGTGGCCAATCCCGGCGCCGCATTCCGCCGGGTCAGCCAGGCCGGGCGAGCTGACCCGCCCGGTCAGCTCGCCCGGCCTGGCTGACCCGCGGCCGGAGCGTCGCGGTTGCCTTGTGTGGCTGGCGCCCGGGGACCGGGGCCGTGCCGGACGGGTGGGCCCGACAGGGAAGCGATAAGAAGGGGCCGAACGACCGCTCTCTCCCCCACGCTGCTTTTCCCACTCGGTTTTGGGAGCTTCCCTCGGGGGACGCGAGCGCCACGGCGCCGACGCGGAGGAGAAGGCCGAGGACGGGCGCCGCGCAAGTGAAGGGGCGCCATCCTCAACGTGCGCACACACAACAGGAAACTGAATTTCTTTAAGCCGATCTGGCGCCGATCGTTTGGGAACTGCGCCCTGCCGGCGGGCGGAAGTGGCTGCCAGGGGTATTACCGGTTGAGTTTCCGTTGCTGGCGGCGCCGGCAGGGTCGGGGCATTGGCCGGCGGGCGCAGCACTGCGAGATGGGAGTCGTCGGTCGCCCGGCGGAGGCACTCTAGGTTTTTGGCTTGGGCTGCCCGTGCCGCGGACCTGCGGCCCCCTCCGACCCCGGTGTGAGGGCCCCATGCTCAGGCCGGCTGGGATTGGAGGGGGGGGAGGATAGCGCGATCTGACGTGTCTGCATCCATGACGGCCCGGGGGGGGCGCCATCTTCGGCGGAGATGGGCGACTGGGGTGGGCGGCGCGCCGGCCGGAGATTAAGTGCCAGCGAGTCGGGGAGGAGCTGAATCGCGGCTTACAAACGGGGGGAATTGCCGCGGGCAGTGCGTGCCAGCGGTGGCATCCGGCCAGCGATCGGACCCAGTCAGGTCGTCGTGGCTGTGCGCGCCATCCGTTGGAAGATGTCAAAAGGGGGCCGGAGGCGACCGTGGCGTCGGGGATTGTGGGGAAAGAGCCGGCTCGGCGGAGGCCTGAGGGCCCTTGGGCGACCACGGGTCGGAGCGCTGCGGGGCCCCCCGCGCGTGCCCCAGGGGCCAGGGCGTTGAGTCATTAGGCGGTGTGTGCGCGGGTGGAGAGGGGGGCTGCGGTCCCTACGGGCTTGACCCCGTCCATCAGATCGGCAGTCGGCCATCCGCGCAGGGATCCTCCTGAATTTACATCTGTGGCGCGAGTCGTGGGGCTGTACATACTGCGCCGGGCGCTGTACATTGGGCACCACGGGACGGTTCGATTATCTGCTGAATTTTTGGTGTGAGGATTCCGGAGGGACAGGCAGGATGACGTAGGATAAGTGGGGTGGCGGTAATGTCACAGGGTTAAGGGTCTTTGTGGGTTTTGAACCGCACAATGAAGGTTGGGTGCTGTACTGGCCACGTCACATGCTATTGTGATGTGCTGAATGCGTGTCGAACACCGGTGTGGACTATTGTGCGGGGCTAGAAGGATGTGCTTGCAGTATGCAGCTGTTTTGTGCAAGGACGAATTAGCATGCCCTGCCTGCGCTGCCAGTCACGATGCTTGAGTAGCCTTTGCTGAACAACAGCGTGCCTATTTCTGGCTGTTGCCTGTGCTGTGGTCACAAACCCTCCCCGTCCATGCTACCCTGTTGTGAAGTGAAACACACGTGCCAGACAGAAGTGCTGCCCTGGTGGCAGTTGTGCCAAAGTTGTACTCCTTCTAATTGTTGCAGTGTAAGGTGGTGGTTTTGGTGTATTCCCCCAAGAGAAATCCTCCATTAAACACTTTAAGCGTCGCAATGGATCATTGGGCGCTCCAAGATTGTTTTTGGATGCATCAGCATCAAGTGTATTTGATGTGGGTATGGTTTGCTGTCCGAGACAGTATCGTATTTTGCAGAGATTGCTGTCTTATTGGTGGTTGCTTTTGAGGGTCCAGGGTGCAGTAGCTAATGAAGAGACTGCCCTTCCAGCACTACAGCAGCAGCTGGATTGCGTGTCATGCAGTTCTGGTAGCAAATGTCCCCTGTTCATGGACGTGATAGATTGAATTGTTTTGTTCGTTGTGTGAAGCAGGCATGGGATCAGGCGATACTTCATTTTGGGAGAATGGTTTCATGGGGATGCCTGCCTTAGAGGCCTTTTTCGGTGGACAATGGTGAGATGGATGCAGTCAGTTTTTCACTGGTGCTGTTGTTTGGATTCAGAACTCAAAGCAACGTGCATTCGACTTGCTGCTGTGGACCAAAACTGAGCAGTGTTGATGGTGTTGGAATAAAGAACAGATACACCGGAGTTAGCTGTGCGGCAAGCTACCTGTTGATCTTTTGGCAGTATCTGCTAAGCTTACAAAAGCTGAGGGCCCAACACTGTAATGTCAGATAGAGACTGGTTCGTAACCATCCCAGGATTGCAGCACCTAGCATTGTAAAGCCCCAGCCAGACTGGACAGCACCAAGTTTTGCTGCAAGTTATTCAGCTTTTGAGAAAATTGACGTGGGTTGGGATGCCCTTGATGTATCAGATTCAGCACAATGCTGAGTGTGCACGTTCCCATTTCGCCTTGCTGCTGTTATAGGATGATACAGGCCCTAACTGGACGGTTTATGGCATCGATCTTTTGTGTATATCAAGAAATGAACATCACTGAAGCACTTGTCTTTGTCTGGGTATCAGGAGCCATCCAAGGGAATTTTTGTCAAACTCGATGAAGGAGTTGTTAATCATCCCTGCCAAAAAGACGATGTCAGACATCGTGCGATGCATAGACTTGAAATTTCGCACAACAAGCGAGGGGTGGAATGGGGAGGAAGCCAACAGCAGGCAACAGGCGATAGAGAAGAAAAAGTGCCTGGGGATCAATCAGCTTCAAGCACAGACCAGCGGAGTTCTGGGCAGATCGTTCTCTGCTGGGGATGGACAAGGCAGCCCCTGGGCCATACAGGCTGTTCATATAGGCAGCGATGAGGCAGAAAGTGACGATGCCACTTCGGAACAGACAGACTCGACAGAGCTTACAGATCAACACATGCATCTGAGTTCGGTCACCTCTGCAGAAGAATCGGAGATTGTTGCTACCTTCAAGTCGGTTGGCAATCCTCTGAGCTCTGATGTTGCTGAAGAAGAAGCAGAGTCTGCTGGGTTTGTGGCTGTTGACAATCCAATGTTTGACAGCAGCTCCATTGAGAGTGACTGTGATTGTTCTGATAGGGTGAGTAGTAGTCTGGGCTCCGCTCAATTAGACAACACTTTGCTTGCAACCTGCAGCAAGGCTCAAGACCCAAAATGAAGACGAAGTCCCAAGCGCTGGCACGAATTTCGCCACAAAGATTCGCCAAATCTGTTGCAGGCTATGCTACATTCTCAGTCTTTTTTGCCGAGGGTGTCCATGTAGAGTCTCAGGCCTTGTTTCCAAGCATCCGTATGTATCTGTGTATGTCTGTATAACTCGCTGTAACTTGGATGTCCTGATGCTTCGAATTGGTTTCAGCTACACTTCCCTGTAGTGCTGTTTCTGCTTTTGCAACCAATAGAGACCACAAACACAGAGACGCACTGATATGTGCTTTCTTGCTATGCAGATATCCAACGATGACGTGAAGAACTACGATGTGTGGGAGAATCCTGAATTTCTTGAATCCATAAGTGAGGTGAGCAAGCCATGTTTCATGCCATGATGCATTCGAGTTCTGTTTAATGGTCTCTAGTTGTGAAATGCAAACGCTTCTGAAACTGGTAGGGAGCTGCGGCAGGGTGCGAGCCGTAGGCTTGCATGGACTGTCCAAGACTGCCTGATCCCTTGTATCGCCTCATTTTGAGTTCAGTGTAAATCTATAAAGGAGATTGTGTAATTCCTGTTGTGAATTCAACATGCACAACCTATTTGATGTAATTCTAAACTGAGAGAATGGAAATCCCAAGGTCATTGCCCATTGTTGTTTTGTTATTGTCAATTTTGTAATTCATATGAGCCCATCACTTGGATTGTGGATTGCTGAGCTTTCTTGCAAATCAGAGAATATGTATGGTTGATTTACTTCTATCGAGGGCAGTCAGTAGACTAGGTGAAGATGACCATCACTGCCTTGCAAGGCAAGCCATGGGGGCTGGTTTAAAGTGGCTTGTGTCTTGTGCAAACAACCTCCTTGGTGTTCCTTTCATCGCTTTCCAGGTACCCGCACATGTTTTGTGCTTGGTCACGTTTGTAGCTAGACACTTGCATAGAAGTGGCAAGGTCACTTTGGAATAGCGGCAGGATCTGTGACCATGTTGCACTGTCAACTTTTACAGTGCCACGAATATCAACAAATGCTGCAGATATGTGGTGAACACAATTCCTCTGATTGGCATGAACTCATAGTGATCCAACAGTTATACTGTCGCAATATTTTGTATGTGCCGATGCGGCAATATTGCCATCAGTCGAATGGTGTAGTACTGCATTGTATTGCTTCCCTGTGTCTTGTGGGCAGATCTCCACGAGATCAACAAATTCACATTCCCATCCTCTGAAAGGGTGCACTACTGTGCGCCTGAAGGAATATGTTGCTGGCATGGGTTCTCTTTGCTGCGATGGAAATTGACGGAATTGACCAAGCGATGCCCATGCATCTTTGCTGCAATGAGGCACATTTTAAGCAGTCCCTGTTCCAGTGTCCTAGGCTGCACCACAACATACTCATGACCTCCGCTGTGCAACCCAATACAGAATTCAAACGTGTTTGTATCGCATCTGCAGGTCGATCGTACACTCGAGGAGGGCCAGTCTCCTGTCACAACTCTGATGACGGAAAATCCCCTCTTCCAGGAGGGATTTGCTGACAAGAGGGCAACCAGCCTGAGCAATCCGCTGTTCGAGAACGACAGCGATGTGGATTGTGACGATACAGCCTGCAGCACAGCTAGCTATTCTGATTCCGACACAAATGCACTGCGTGCAGAAATACCAGTTATGGGCTGGAAGGTTGGCCAAGTGGGATTATTTGACTCCGCCAGTGAGCTGCTGGACGCGCTGGCCAGGGCCGAGTCTGGTGCTAGCACTCAACGCTGGGGCTGGCATGGATACGACATCGACAGTGAACCCCCAACGCCCAAGCTGCGGAACTCCAGCTCAGACCAGGGCCACATCAGCCTGACGATTCTAGTACCCCAGGAGAGCTGCGTCGTTTCCATGGACCCTGGCTGGATCTCAATTGGGGATGCTGGGAGGGCCGGCATCGACGGCATCGACAGCAAGCCCTCAAAGCCGATGCGCCGCACCTGCCTGGGCGCACTGACACGGAAGAACCTCGCAGACCTGTCCGCCAAGATCTGCTGCAGGGTCGTGTGCCTGATCGACTGCCTGCTGTCCATGTGCCAAAGTTGCTTTCCCCCTGTTGTGGGGGATTATTTGCCGGGGTCCGAATACGTGATGGGGCTGTAGGCTGTCTGGGGCCACCACTGTGCCGGGTGCCAGGTGGACCACGGCGCTGCAGCCTCCCAAGGGGCCAGAATAACGGACTTGAACCTGGTTGCACAGGGCACGGGGGGCACTGAGCGAAAACGGGGCTGGAAACAGAGAGTGAGGCTGTGAAGCTGAGACGAAAGGAAACGACAATTGTGGGAAATGGGTTATTTAATTTCGGGAAACCGTGTGTCAGTGGCACGGAAATTGTGTTTAGGTGCGGAACACAGAACCATGTTTCTTTGGTGGCTGACGGCGCATGCTGGGACCGCCAGTGACGCCAACTTTTCTGTAGCCTCGTCTGAGGTTGTGAGGCACTTGGTGCTGCTGTACATGTGTAGAGGAAATCCCTTCCTTGCGGGTGAGACAATTTATTGAGGGTTGTGCTGCGGGGTTGGCGGGGTGGCAGGGCTGGCTTGCTGGACTGTGGAAGGGTTGGAAATGCTTGGAATGGTTTTGTGGCTGGTAGAGGTTTGCGTTGTGTAAGACATCGTCTGTTCCGAGCCATTGGACGTCACAGCGGCCCACATGCCTTGATGATTCCAACAAATGCGATTCCTGCAAAATTTGGCTGTGGCGAACAGGCCATCTCCCAATTGCATTGAGAAATCCATACAGTGCGAGGTGATCGTTGTGTTCCAGATCTGAATGGATGGACACACATACCAAGCAGCATTGGAACGGGGTTTGTGTGGTGCCCAACTACAATGAGACTGATATTGGTCGCGCCTGAGCAGTTTCCATTTTTTCATTTGATGCCAGCTGCAGGGTGAACGCTCACAGGAGTTTCTGCCTTACCGGTCTCCTGTGCCCACCCCGTCATGTACCCCCATGACAATACTTACAAACAACTGTCAATGTCACATACCCGAGGTTCCCGTCCATCCAGACTTGCCCTTTCGCTTCGCCAACACTTCAACGCCACTCAGTGAGTGACTCCCCGTGAGTCAGCTCCCATTCCCGTACTTCACTCCCTCAACCCACTCTCCATCCCACAACTACCCACGAACTCCACTTTCCAGGGCGGGAGGGCTGGGTGCGAAACAAGATAAGGAGGGGGACCGAGGGGTTGCCTAAATAGCCGCCCCTCGCCGCCCCGCCAAAGTCCGCCAAACCCGAGGGCGCCATCGCCGGCGGCACCTCGTATTTTCGTCATTTGACTGACCCACGGTACTAGGGGGGCCAGAAATCCCAAGGGACGGGGGTTGAGTAAACCCCAGGTTCAAACTGCACCGTTTGACTCACTGGTGCAGCCCACCCGTCGTCGTCCTTGGCAGAAACCCATTAACAGGATAGTTAATTTCATTTTCAGACAAGTTGGCCGGCTTGGCATCTAAGCATGTGCAGAGTTTGGGATAAATGGCATTAACTATCTTGTTAATAGATTTCCACCCAGGACGACGTTGGGTGGGTTGCGCCGAGTTTCGAAACGGGCGCAGTCGTATTCAAACGGGTTTCTGGCCCTTCCTAGTACCTTGGGTCAGTCAAAGTACGTAGTGCCCAAGGGCCCGTCCGTCTGGCGCCTTGGACTTGGCGGGCTTTGGCGGGGCTGAGCGGGGGCGGCTATTCAGGCTCCCCCCTCGGTCCCCCTCCTATCTTGTTTCGCACCCAGCCCTCCCGCCCTAGAAAGTGGAGTTCGGTTGAGTTGAGGGAGAAAACGGGATGGTGTGGATGGCAGTACGGGAAAAGGGGTGACTCAGGTTTCTGTCACGGGAAAAATGTGAAGTAAAGTATGGGCGAAGCGAAAGGGCAAACTGTTATGAACGGGGACCTCGGGTATGTGGAGTTATCGGTGATGGACACCTTTGTTGTAATGTTTTGTCGTGTGGGGAACATGACTGGGAGGGTTCAGGAGACCGGTCAGGTGGAAACTTCTTAGCACCAAGGGTTTGGGTCCGGCGCCAATTGAAGTCGAGCATGGCCAATTGCGCCAGAACAGGCTTCTAAGGAGCGAGGCAGTCAACTTGTACGCTGACACCTGCGCAGGCAAAGCGACGTCGGCGATGCTCGCTCAACCCGCGAATTTCGACTATTGTGGTCTACTGATCCTGGAAGGCACATCCGATGCCTGGAAATCCTATCGGCGATGGAGCGCACTGCCGGATTTCCGATCTATCCACATGCAAAAATGGATTGTGATCTGGGATCAACATAGAGACTCACACTACGGGTGGAGCAAGCATATGAAGATGCGCTAATTTGACGCGGAGCGTGCCGAAATTGCTGTGGGGGCTGAAAGCAAAAACAATGGCGAAAACGTTCCCGCTCGTGAGTATCACATAGAACATCCATGGGACAGTGTCTGGCTCCTTCGCCATCGGCCTTGCCATGACCAAACACTTGCCTGGCATGCGTGTGCCCACAGGCCAGCGACGAGCCATCTGCCGTGTTGAAACGTGGGATCATGACGGCTTTTGCTGAGGGAAGTCACTGATTCGATATCGTTACCGTACATCAAGGAGGTTAGTGCGGGGGGGATGTTGAACAGCGCGGGAGGAGCGGACAGCACCCCCAGCGTCATCGAACAGTTGGTGTTGTGGTGCGCGGGCAGGGGGGTGGGGGGTGGGGGGCGTGCTAGATAGCATGGGACATGCTGAATACACGGAGTGCAGGAAGCCACAGAAACGTAGCTGTGACATACCACCATTTCTGCTGTGATGGATGTCGCAATTTAGTTTGATATTCAATGTGGTACATTGGCCAGATGGCGGTAAGCTTTGTTGGTAAAATGTGGCATCGTGGAGGGCGTTGCTGGTTCAGAGACTTGATGTGGAATGTGGGTGGCACGTCCGATATTGTGGGGGCGGGCAAGATCGTTCTTGGCGCCAGTCGAGCTGCTCAAAGCGGCGGAGGTGCCATCCTTCGTGACCTACGGTGGAGCCCAACAGGCAAGAAGGGGGAAAGGCGCCGGGATCGTGGACTACGATACTTGGGCAATTGCAACACAATCAACGTGCGCATGGAAGGAAAACACTGACACAGTCTCACCCACTGTGGCAAGCAGGCGCCTCCACTTCCGCAAGCACATGCAGTACGGTTCGCATATCTGCGTGTACTACATTGCTGCAGATCCTGCAACGTCTTTCGCATGACCAAAGCCTTGCGGATGTGTGACATAAACAGCACACGTCCTGCCCATCCACTCCTCGCGCACACCCGCTCCGAGTCGCGAACGCGGCCCGCCAGGGTGCACAAACCGCAGTCAAGCGGACCCCCGACGCGGTCCCACCGGGCCGCTGACACAGCGCCACCAACCAGCGACCCCTTGAACAGCCCCGACGCTCATGCTGTGAGATTCCGTTGCCCGATTTCCCGCCGGGCACTTGAGCGGGCTTGGAGGCCTGGATGGGCGCCTCCCTATGCCGGCCGCTCACCCTCGGCTCCCGCGTGCCGGTGTGCAGCCTGTGCGAGAAGTCCGCCGGCCAGCCCTGGCGCTACCTGCCCCCCGAGGAACGCCGCGCGTGGCTGGTCCAGAACGGACAGTTCTTCTGCGCCAAGTGCCTCATCACACACCGGATCGAGCGCCTGCATCGCGACAGGGCGGATGCGCACGGGCGGTCGGTGACGGCGGCGGTGGCGGCGCGCCACGCCAGAGCGCCGCGCTCCTGGACGCCAATGAAAAAGGTGCTGTCCGGCAAGGCCTGGGAGCGGACGTCGAGCTTCATGGCGCCGTACACGCCCAGCCCGCGGGCGGAGGAGGCCATCAGCAGGGCCGAGCGGCGGCGGGGCGGGATGGACGCCAGAATGCCGAGCCCGAACGCGGGGTGGGAGAGGAAGGGGTCGCGGGAGAGGAAATCGGCGGGAGATTTGATGCCACGCGTCGGCGGGGCTTTGCTCAACGGGCGCATCATGGGGGATGGGGACGTTGGGGAGGGCGAGGGCGGCCATTTGCCGACAGAGGGGCGCGAGGGGGGGAAAGAGGGGGAAGGGGGAGGGGGCCCGCGCGGGGGCCTCAGCGCGAGTTTCGGGGAGCTGTCGCTGGAGGGATTGGACGCCGTTGAGGTGGAGTCGGTGGATCTGTCCGGCGGATCGGGGTCGTCGGGCGCCAGCCCGCGAGGGGATGGGGGGCTAATTTAGGTGCTCGGGCTCCGAAGTCGCGTGGACGCCCGGCGCACGGGGC
>CAJHUC010002516.1:0-18901 GCA_905146915.1 Ostreobium quekettii | reverse complement strand
GAGGGAAGGGAGGGAAGGGAGGGAAGGAGGGGAAGTAGTGACTTTGGATTCCAAAGTTTGGATCACCACCGGTGACCACCCTCGTTGCCCCGGCGTGGAAACTGTGGAGTACTGCCGCAGCGAGGGTGCGGTACCATAGAGATAGAAGATAAGATATCATGACTTGTAATATTCTGTTGTCCTGACAGGACAATTACTTGATTACTTTCAAAGTAATTAGCTATTGAGTCATCCCCTGCTAATTGACCAAAACAGAAATGGTGCAGCTGCCCGGGGACCTCAAGAAACGACCCACAACAAGCATGAATTGAGTAAAAAAGAAAGGAGCCAATGAGAGACCAAATGGCAGGGCCCGACAAGCCAAAACTTCGTTGCCCATCCGAAATTGGAGGAAACATTCCTCCGTCCGACACACTCACAGGTGATGATAGGCATTCTTGATGTTGCATCCCACCAATGAGTTATTCTGATTAAGTAAGTGACCGAAGTCACACAGCTTCTCGTGCTGAAGGCCCACCTTGTGAAGGTGACGGTTGACCCGTCACAGGTCCATGCACAGGCGGTAGACGTGGCCGCTCAGCTTTTTTTCTGTTAATTTACTTCTGTAATTTTTTTGTACACAAAAAATCCGTCTATCGATTTTCCGTTACTTAGCCAGGGACGGGTTTCCGTAGCCGTTTATGCCACATCAGCTTTCATTTTTTTGGCTCTGGAGCTGTCCGTCAAGGGGGTGTTTGTAGCCAGCGGTTTCTGCAAAAGCGCTTTTTTTTCTGCTGCCTTTTCTGGCGTTCTGTTGCCATCCGTCACAGACTTTGAGATTCTTGTAGCGTTCCGTTGGTCAGCGGCGGTTTCTGTTGGAGGCAATTTTTGGCAAGCGGATTTTTTCCCTCTGTTCAGCACCCTTTGCCTCTAGATACAGGCCACAGCAGTGACATAACGAGGTGCAATATTATTACATGTGTCAACAACATATGTCTACCTATACGCAGTCCATGCCATCATAAATGCTGCCTCGAACAATACTCCTTGCCAGACCGGGGACGCAACCCGCTGTTCTCTCCCGGCCATCCCTTGCAAACACTAAACTAT
Source organism: Ostreobium quekettii (assembly GCA_905146915.1). Classification (NCBI taxonomy): domain Eukaryota; kingdom Viridiplantae; phylum Chlorophyta; class Ulvophyceae; order Bryopsidales; family Ostreobiaceae; genus Ostreobium; species Ostreobium quekettii. The sequence continues at coordinate 17,812 of CAJHUC010002516.1, read as the reverse complement.
GCACATAAACACACCCTGGGCCCAAAGGCAGTCCCCCGCTGCGTTTTCCCGGCCAACCCACGGCCGGTACTCCTTGCCACAGGGGATGCAACCCGCCGTTCTTTCCTGGCCATCCCTTGCAAATGCTAGACTACATATATAAACATACCCTGGGGTACAAGGCAATCCCCTGCTGCGTTTTCCCGGCCAACCCATGGCCAGTACTCGCTGTGCTAATGAATAGCTAGTAATCCTTTGCCAAATGCACATGTCCACTCGCAGCAACTATAACAAAATTCGTCATGGTTCGTCATCTGATGCCTTGGACTTTGATATGGTCCTCGATGACGTCTTTGACTTCCTGCGCTGAGTTACACACCTCCGTATCCTGGTGCGTGCTGCCATGCTCTTTCTATTTTTTTTCCTTTAGCGGCGGTCTTCCCACCCTTGGCGCTGCATGTACCATCCCACCAATGACCCCCTGCACACACGAAAAAAAGCATACCTTCATCCCTGCTCTAGACTTCGCCAATGGGCTCTACAAGAATGAAGATGGATATATTGATATGCAAGTGGATAGCTAGGGACGCGCCACCTCACCTATCAACATTAGCAGGGTCATGACCATCTCTTTCGCGGCGACCACCAAGCCGGATTTTGAAAAACTCCGTTCTGATGATGCGGAGGATGCCTGCACATGGAAAAGCATGGCGCCAACCCCAATACAACATCCCCAAACTGAACTGGGCCAATGTGTCTAGCAACAATGAAGATGGACAAACAAATATGCAAGAATACAGTCAGAGACGCGCCAGCTCACCTGCGTGGCCAGTACTCTCCGTGCCAATTTTGCAATCAGAGGAAACCTCAACTCGTTGCTGCGCCACCAGTCTTCTGCCGACCAGAGTTCCTGTAGACCTTTTGGTTGCCAAGTGTATTCAAACCACTCTGCGACGGCTATCTCGATGTTGTCGGGGAATGTCGCCAGATTGGGATTACGCTTCCTGGATAAAGTTTTTCTTGTTGGGCGCAACTCCCCCCTGTCCCTTGGGTCACTGGCCTCGTCCAACCAACTCACATGTTTGGGACTGACATCGGGCACGTCGTCACCATCAGAAAGTGGAGCCGCATTGTCCAGAATCGCAGTGGGGCCATTCATATGGGCGTCCAACTGCAAATCCAACACATGCATGCATTTGGACATAAAAACAAAAGACAATTTCTATATTGACCTTAAGGCCAGTACCTTCAACTGCCTGAACTGCAAATCAACAAAATACTTGCATTTCAACATGCAACCAAGCAAACTTCTGTCCCGGCCTTGTGGCCGGTACCCCGAAGTGCCACTTGTACACCATCACGTTTTCATCATCACATTAAGCATACTCCGTTACTACAAACATGTTGCATTACGTGTGCCACTCACCAGTTTGGAGACTTCCAACATGAGCATGTCAATGAAACTCTTGAACGTCGGGTAGTCCTCTGTGACCGTAGGCCAGTCGCTTTTATTATCCCATATTCTTCGCATCCACTATAGATGGCACCTCCTACCATCCATTGCTGCAACAAGACCCCACGAGTACACCAACATAGGATCGTCAATTATGCTCAATAATTTCTTTTTGAAAGCCGTCGCAAACACGTAGCCCGCATCACTGCCCGCCGTACTATCATCCACTGTACCCACTTTATCGTATATCAACTTCAACAGAAAGTATAACGTATCTAAAATAGTCACATACTGATTGCCTTCAAGGCGCTCGGAGACTTCCCTGATGGGTTCCAAAACGCCCTGCAACTGCCGCAACCCCGTCCACACATGGGGCTCAAATATATAGCTGGCGTCCTTCTCTTCCTCCTCTCCCTCTTGTCCTCCTTGCTTCCCCTTGGCTCTTTTTTTCTTCTCTTTCTCTGCAGCGATCTCCACTTTCTTGGAGGTCATATATTTGCGAATCGATTGCTCAAGCAGCAACACACGCCGGATATGGAAATACACCGAATTCCAGAGTGTTGGGCACCATCCACTCACACGCAACACCCGTCTTGGGAGCGGGGTCCCATCCATTGACCATTTCAATTCATCGGAGAGGTACCCCGGGTCATCCTCATCATTCACGGCGTCGTCCCCCAATTCCTCATCAGAGCACGAAACACTTACAATATCGGGGTCGGACGCACCATGATCACCAAAATTCTGCTGCAAAAACACACGTTGCAGCCTCTCCAATTCTGTCTGGACCAATGGAGACCTCCGCACATGAGAATGCCTGTACTGGAGCAGTTACAGACTCCACATCCGCCAACGCATATTGGACAGCCGTGTTCAACACATGGCACACACACGGGTGCCAATCGAAAAGAGCTTTGTGTTGGGCCCCGTTAATCATGGCCCTATCCCTGTCGGTCGTGATGGCAGGGCGCTCGTGATCAAGTTCATTGCGGAACGCTGCAAGGAGGTTTCTTCTCATCTCATCCTCTTGTGTCTTGTGTACAGCCGCCACCTTTGGTGGTAGGCCAAAATCTAGTCGGGTGTGGAGAAGCTTGTTGCAAATGGACGCGTGGTTGTGGCACCCAAGAAAGCTGGATGTGCCTTCACAAAGTGCCGCCCAACATGCCATTGAGCTATTTTCCATTTTTCAACTGACTCATTTGGCAAATTATTAATACTTAGCTCAGGCCCTTCCCGGTGGCGATCGCCGCCGGTACTCGGCCGCAGGCAGCACACACAGAGGATACATCATCATGGCGTACTACATATCATAAGTGCAGGCCCTTCCCGGTGGCGATCGCCGCCAGTAGTCGGCCGCAGGCAGCACACACACAGGACACATCATCACGGCGTACTACAAATCATAAGTGCAGGCCCTTCCCGGCAGCGATCGCCGCCGGTACTCGGCCGCAGGCAGCACACACACAGGACACATCATTATGGCATGTTATTCATCAGAACTGCAGGCCTTTCCCGGCGGCGATCGCCGCCAGTACTCGGCCGCAGGCAGCACACACACAGGACACATTATTATGGCGTGTTATTCATCAGAAGTGCAGGCTCTTCCCGGTGGCGATCGCCGCCAGTACTCGGCCGCAGGCAGCACACACACAGGACACATTATTATGGCATGTTATTCATCAGAACTGCAGGCTTTTCCCGGCGGCGATCGCTGCCAGTACTCGGCCGTAGGCAGCACACACACAGGACACATCATCACGGCATACTACAAATCATAACTGCAGGCCCTTCCCGGCGGCGATCGCCACTAGTACTCGGCCGCAGGCAGCACACACACAGGACACATTATTATGGCGTGTTATTCATTAGAAGTGCAGGCTCTTCCCGGTGGCGATCGCCACCAGTACTCGGCCGCAGGCAACACACACACAGGACCCATTATTGTGGCATGTTATTCATCAGAAGTGCAGGCCCTTCCCGGCAGCGACCGCCGCCAGTACTCAGCCGTATGAGTACACACGACACATCATCACGGCATCATATGCCGTGTCCTATGCCCTGGGTGCATACAGCAAGTAATATTAATAATATAATAAGAACCCACACCCACACCCATACACACATCAAGATGCGGCCTCACCTAAAATGTGCCGCTTTAGTGTCCATGACTCGTCCAACCAATGTAATGTAGTTGTGAGGTAAGCTTCGTTTGCACGCGAGGTCCACACGTCGCATGTCATAGCCACATAAGTGGTCTTCGTCACCTCCATAATCTCTTGCTTGATGCTCATCTTTATTGACTCGGCTTGGTCTGTAATATTTCGCGTAATAGCCTGTCTGGATATCCGTGGCCAGCGCGGCACGAACCTCCTCATAAATCGGCAAAACGCCATTCGTTGACCAAATTGGTAAGCAAGGTTCATCGAGCAAGTCAACTCGCCCAGGGCGGTGTACGCCGCATGCCACTCCTTACTCTTGGGACTCCATGCTTCAAACGTCGGTCTTGCCTGTGCGTCCAGTATCATTTGGCTGCCAGACCACGGTTTAGCCAACGCATCCTCCAAGTCCCGTGCGTTGTATACGTCGTGCACGTTCTTGAGGTGGCCCAAGGGCCCACTCCATGCTGCACTCCTCCAATCTTTCTTGAGCACATACATAGGCTTGGGTAGCCTTTTTCCATGTCGCAAGCATAAAATACACCTGACAGAGGTGGATGTCAGGCTTCCCTCCTCGTCGTGCTTGCGCGTCACATCAAAACCCGGGAGCGCCCAATCATAATGGTCGGGATCCCCCTTTCTCGCCCTCTTCTTCTTCTTCTTCTTCCCGTGGGTGCCATCCCCATCATCGATGGGCGTCCATGGGCCATCGACTTTGATGACGTCATCCTCGCCCGCCTTTTCCAACGTTTGCGGCCCTGGTGCACTGCATCTCTTCTTCTTGAAAGCGCTATGTATTGACTGCTGCTGGGCAGCTCGTCTCTTGCGGGCCTCCAATCGCTCGCCTCTGGTCTTTGCAGTCGACTCCGGCATTGTGTCAGACATCATCGGTGCCATCCCCGCATAGTTGAACAAGTCGAAACTTTCAGGAGTTGGCTGAGAAGGTTTGAGCATGGGGTCGCGACCTGATACGCAAGTGCAGTGGTTCAACCAACACAGTACGATTTGCTGAAAACATTGCAATTACTTACATTAAAAATGTCAACAGAAATATCCCTCAGACCTAGCGACAAAACGAACTGCTGTCCCGTCCAATCGGCCGGTACCCCAAAGTCCGAGTCACTCCTGGCCCCCCTCATCCTCTTCATCACTGCCAGAACTGTAAGTTGAAGCACTCCACTCATCGTGGTCCAGTATTCTATATTGCCAATCATCGTCAAGGAAAAAACCTGCCTCAGCTAATCGGTTATCTAGTCTTCTTAACTTACATTGGTATACATTATGAGTCCTTGCTACCGTCTTGTACCCAACCCCCTCGCGGCGCGGGGCTATTTATTCGTGCCCAGCATCAAGGCTGCCAGGGCGCATTCCGCTTCCCCACAGAAGATTGAGTGATTGAAACTGATTTTTGATTGGGAGATATGTCTTGGCTATTTATTATTGATCATAGGCAGGGAAGTTCTGTTCCCGAGATAACCGGATCCTGATTATAGAGATCCTGAATCCCGACCGATCCAAGACCGATCTGATCCTCATCCTGTGAGCCTAACACGGACCCCTGCCCGGTGTTTCCTCGTGCGTCGCTTTCTGCCGTCAGGCCTCCGCTGGCCTTGACGAAGGCCACCTACACCGGCAAAGGCAATTGTTGGACATATAGTAGCGCAGCGTTTCCCGGCCAATGGGCGGCCGGTACTCTGCCCTTCCCGGCCAAAGGACGGCCGGTATTGAGGCCACATAGACCAACAAACTGCCAGCAGTGTAGGAATACAAGAAAAACAAAGCTCCATCGCATGGGGCCCGGTGCAGTGCATTGGGAGAGGCAAATGTTGGACATGATAGCACAGCATCTCCCGGCCAATGTGCGGCCGGTACTCTGCCCTTCCCGGCCAAAGGACGGCCAGTACTGAGGCCACATAGACCAACAAACTGCCAGCACCGCAAGAATACAAGAAAAACAAAGCCCCATCGCATGGGGCCTGTGCAGCAAGATAATATATGCATGACGAACATTTAGGAAAGTGCATCGTCCACCATTAACTCCTGTTCCAGTGCACACAACACCAAACTGCAGACAAGAACACCAATATGTAGCAACTTTTAAGCCTTGGATTCCAAGGTCAACTTACGTTTTCTCTTCCCTGTTGAGGCTGCCGGGGTGCCGCCCTTGGAGGTCCCGGCCTTGGCGCCTTCCGCAGCGTTAATCAGATTGCCTGCATATGCCACACATACACAATGAAGTACACACCCAGCAAGATGGTCATGCACCAAAACAGACAAATACCACCAGTAGGGACACGATGGGAAAAGCAGCAGCTGCCCATGCACACCGCGAGCTTGGCAACAGTGGCTTTTTCCCAGCCAGACCACGGCCGGTACTCCAGCCGAGCAGAACAGCAATCCCCCTGCCCCGCCCTGGCATGATCTCGGACAAGCAGCAGCAGCCCATGCACACTGGCAGCCCGGCAACAATGGCTTTTTCCCGGCCTGGCCATGGCCGGTACTCCAGCCGAGCAAAACAGCAATCCCCCCACCCCAACCCAACACGATCTCGGAGAAGCAACAACCGCCCATGCACACCACGTGCCCAGCAACAACGGCTCTTTCCCGGCCATGCCGCGGCCGGTACTCTAGCCGAGCAGAACAGCATTCCCCCCGCCCCACCCCGACACGATCTTGGAGAAGCAGCAGTCACCCATTAAACCCCCCTACCTGCATTATCCCCTGGTGTGGCATGCTGACGGCCGGAGCCTGCATTGGAGAAAATAGAGCATGTTAGCAAACGCCCATCCACCCAGCGCCTTCACAAAACAACAACCCTTTCCGGCCAAGCCGCGGCCGGTACTTAAGCCGAGCAGAACAACAATCCCCCCGCCCCACCCCGACACAATCTCGGAGGTGCATCAGCCACCCATACACACCACGAGCCCGGCAACAGCGGCATTTTCCCGGCCAGGCCACGGCCGGTACTCTAGCCGAGCAAAACAGCAATCCCCCCACCCCAACCCGACACGATCTCGGAGAAGCAACAACCGCCCATGCACACCACGAGCCCAGCAACAACGGCTCTTTCCCGGCCATGCCGCGGCCGGTACTCTAGCCGAGCAGAACAGCATTCCCCCCGCCCCACCCCAACATGATCTTGGAGAAGCCGCAGTCACCCATTAAACCCCCCTACCTGCATTATCCCCTGGTGTGGCATGCTGACGGCCGGAGCCTGCATTGGAGAAAATAGAGCACGTTAGCAAATGCCCATCCACCCAGCGCCTTCACAAAACAACAAACCTTTCCGGCCAAGCCGCATCCGGTACTTCAGCCGAGCAGAACAACAATCCCCCCGCCCCACCCCGAAACGATCTCGGAGAAGCAACAACCGCCCATGCACACCAAGAGCCCAGCAACAATGGCTTTTTTCCCGGCCAAGCCGCGGCCGGTACTCCAGGCGAGGAAAACAGCATTCCCCCTGCCCCACCCCGACACGATCTTGGAGAAGCAGCAGTCACCCATTAAACCCCCCTACCTGCATTATCCCCTGGTGTAGCAGCCTCACGGCCGGAGCCTGCATTGGAGAAAATAGAGCACGTTAGCAAATGCCCATCCACCCAGAGCTTTCACAAAACAACAACCCTTTCTGGCCAAGCCGCGGCCGGTACTTCAGCCGAGCAGAACAACAATCCCCCCGCCCCGCCCCGAAACGATCTTGGAGATGCATCAGCCACCCATACACACCGCGAGCCCGGCAACAGCGGCTTTTTCCCGGCCAGACCACGGCCGGTACTCTTGCCGAGCAGAACAGCAATTCCCCCGCCCCACCACAACACGATCTCGGAGAAGCTACAACCGCCCATGCACACCACGAGCCCAGCAACAGTGGCTTCTTTCCCGGCCAAGCCATGGCCGGTACTGTAGCCGAGCAGAATAGCAATCCCCCTGCCCCACCGACGCCATCACCACCGGCACGGTGCCCGTGGCACTCACCTGAGGGTACCGACGCCATGGGAGCAACTGGCGGCGGGGGGGCCCGACGCAGCACTTCACATACCCCAGGGGCAACACATCACATTCCATCCAATCGAATGTACTGGGCTTGGGAACGCTTTGGGCGTACATTCTACCTGCGTGACAGACAACAACGATTTGAAGGTGCACATGGATATGCCACGGGGGCAGCCAGCGTGCACTGCCGAATCCATCAAAGACCCAGGCAATCGCACCCCACGTCCGCCATGCATACCCGTTGCGCACTCAACCACGCGTCTGGCCGTCCGGTCCGGGAACGGGACCCGCTCTGCAGCTGTTATCCATCACCTTTGCCAAAGTACAGGCCTCTGGGATTGTCCGTCTTACAGAATTTCAATGGAACGGCATTGGAATTTCTGTACTGGTGTTCAACGCGTTTCATAGGTGTGTGTTGCTCCGTAAACTTTGATGGAATTCTGTCGACCTCTGTGATTTGGTCAGCGGTTCCGTTATGGGGGGCCTGTCCTCTGTTGACGCCCGCGAAGATTCCGTAACACGTGGTTCCGTTCTGTAAGGTTGTGTGGATCTCTGTAGCCGTCTATGCTGACGTCAGTATGGCCCCGCCAGTTTCTGTTAGACAGTTTTTCTCTCTGTGGCCCGCTCGCGGATTCCGTTGACTGTACGGAATTTTAACGGAGCCAACCAAATTCTGTTGTGGACGGACAGAAGGGGCCACCTCTAACAGGCGGTACTTCATGACTTCATCCTCCCGCCCCTTCTCCACTAGAAAGGCGCAGGAGATCCGCGAGGTCGGGCCCGGCGCCACCTTGACGATCGCCCCCGACATGAGGTATTCCTCGCGGATGGAGAGCCATGCTTGTCGCTCCTCCAATGACCAGAGTGGATAGGATAGGAGCCCTCGTCGAAGGGGGCCGGGGGTCCACGCAGTCCCCAAAGAAGGGGGCCCCCGGAATGGATCTATTGGAGGACCCGGGTGGGAGTGCCGATCCGGCGCCACGCAGAAAGGCATCCCCAGACCCAGTTGTATGGGAAGTCCTTCACCGGGATGGCTTGGGGGATGCGGCCGGGGCTCGGGCGCCCTTGTGGGACTTGGGCCCGGTCGATTGGGTGGAGGTCGACAGGGCGGAGGCGGTCTTTTTGGCAGCTGCAGTCTTGGACGTGTGCTTCAGTTCTTGAGTAAGGAGCTCCTTCTACATGCGTTCGATGATCCCATTGACGTGCGCCGTCCCGAAGCACAGGCCCCGGTCCGCAAGGCAGATCTCCGCCCGAATGGCCCACCACGATCCTTCCAAGCCTGAGCCTTTGTGCTTGGCGTGGATGCACTGCTAGGAGAGTTGATTGTGGAGGGCCTCGGTGACCTCCATGTATGAGTACAGGTAGGGGAGAAGGAATTCCCATACGGATGCCGGGAGATCCGGATGTGCGGCCACCTCCACAAAGGCCGCAGTTGTGTCGAATAGCCAGGAGACCGGAGGGGCCCAGCCGGCATACTCCTGAAAGTACCCGGAGTTCGCGCCCAAAGCGTTGGCGACGGCGCTCCCCTCGGCGGTGTCGCGGACATCAAACTAGTAAGGGGAGTGGGCGCCCACCATTCAGGCCACACGGTTGTTGACTGACTAGGGGAGAAGCGTCGGGTCAGGCAACCAACAGGCTTTGATAGTGGAGCTTGGAATACGGTTGTTGAACCGGCGAGCTTGGTCCCGGCACCACTGCTCAGCAGGGGAGGGGTTCATAGGCAAGAACTCGGTGATAAGCCGGGGGTCGAGAGTCTGAACTCGAGACCCACTCTGTGGGTCCAGGTTGTGCCAAGGTTTGGCGTGAAGTGAAACAAGATAGCATGGGGACCGAGGGGTGAGCCTAAATAGCCTCCCCGCTCACGCCCGTCAAAGCCCGTCACTTCCAGGGGCGCCAAAATCCCTTTCCCTCCTTGAACATGACAAACTGGCCACTGACCCAAGGTACGGGGGACAAAAAACCCAGGGGCCGCCAAAACAACCATAATTAAGCAACACTGGCCCAAACCGGAGCCAGCGCACCTGCCCCTCGTCGCCCTGGGCGGAAACCCATTAACAGGATAGTTAATCCCATTTATCGGCCGGTGTTATTGCACCGACGGAGCTATCAAGGAACGGTTCTCATTGGCTGCCGTGCAACCTTCCTAAGGCGGCATTTGCCGAATAGCACCGGTGCTATTGCTCCCCTGCGCACATCCACAATGGTGGTTGCTATTTCTACGCCGAATAGCAATACAACAACGTTACAATGTTCTGCACGAATAGCACCGTGTGCTACTCCAGGGTGCTATTTGGCCTCGAGCGGTGTTATTGAGGCCCAGAATAGCACCGCTCAGTGCCAAATAGCATCTGAGGTGCTACTGGGGTGTTATTGCTCCCAAACCGTTAATGAAGTTTTTTTGACGTTCCGTGCTCTTCGAATAGCCGAATAGCACCGCCGGGACAACAGCACCTACCGATAAAAATTGCTCTAAGAGACTTTCCTTCAAAGTTGCATATGCGCAATGTGAATGTTGAAGGACGTTTTGTGATGACGCCAAACAACAGAGAAGGATGGAGCAGTCTTGTAAAGACAACGTTTTCCCATCCACTGGTCCCCGCCCACCGCCTCCCACCACAGTGCACGTCGGCACAAGCAGCATGCATGTGCAACTGAAAAGTTGAACAGCCCAATTCTCTCCAAACGGCTTCAATGTCTGCTTGTCATTGAAGTTGCTTTTTGGCAGTGGGATATTGCAAAATGACAGCACAGAGCCCTGCAGGGCATTGAGACAAATACAGTGGCAGCGGCGTGCCTGCGCCGGTGTCCAACACAAAAATCCCCAGAGTATGATACCGAAATGAAATGCACACACTAAAGCCTAAAAGAAAACAATTAACAAAACGAAGAAAACCCATCGTTCTCACTTCATACGGGCAACAGTAATAATATTGCATGCGTCATCAGGCACTATTCTGCAGGCATGAGGACACACCACAATGCTTGTACCACCTGGGCACACAGCTACCACAGCCCCTGCAACGCACCACTTCCACATGGCCAATGACCATGGAGCCACAGTGGGGGGAGCCCCCTCCAACCCACGGCACCACGTTGTCTCCAGGTCTGCAGGCCTGCTGCTGGTGCGCTGCCAGTCAGAACCCACTTGCTGCACCACCAGTGTCAACTGATTTCTCACTGCTTGCTGGTCCGCATATTGCTGCCCAGCGCTGCTGCTACCTTGACACGTCACCACAAGCAACCGCACAGGAATGAATAGTCCCCAAAGAATGAGCTAACTGGCGCGTGGCTGCCCTGCTGTTCCATGAGAACGATTACGACTGTCAAACGTTAAGAATCCCAGGTCCGCTGGACTGCTGTTTACTAACGCCCCCACCCTGTGACCCACCTCCACCCCCCAAGCCGCCATTGTCATATTTTATGGCCGGCCTGACGGGAACAAGCCCCTGCGAAGATGGCTGTGCCTGTCCCCCGGAGGCTCCCGGCATCCTTTGCAGCATCTGCTGCAGGTCACCAGGACCAGACTTGTGCATGCCATTTGATTCGCTCACGTGCATGTGCTGGCCAGGGAGGGGCACTGCTTGCTGGCTTGGGAAACCCGAGGGCCTGATGCCCGTGCTGGGCACAAATCCCCTCTGCATGCCTGCAACCCCCTGTCGCTGCTGCACTGACGACAGGTGGGGCTGCATCTGTGCCTGTTGCAGCTGCACATGTGGATACTGCACCTGTGGCACCTGGCCCGGAGACACCGACTGCAGCATTCTGGAAGACTGCACAAATGGGGCCTGCTTGACAATGGACCCCATCGTGCCTGCACTGCCGCCAGTAGGAAATCGCATCTGTGGCCACTGTTGCCCAAAGTGCTGTTGCATGGCCTGCAAGTTCACGCCGCGAGCCGTTGGCGACCCACCAGGCACTGAATTGATGCCCTGGCGACCAAGCATGTCCACATTTGACGGGCTCGCAACCGAGGTCGCCTGCTGCGCCTGCTGTGCCTGCCGTGCCTGCTGTGCCTGCTGCGTCTGCTGTGTCTGCTGCGCCTGCTGTGTCCGCTGTGTCTGCTGTGCCTGCTGCGCCTGCTGCATCTGCTGCATCTGCTGCAACCTCATCCTGTGTCTGTGCATCAAAGTCTGCAACACTTGTGCACGCTGCTCAGCGGGCATCGATGCCAAATGCTCCTTCTGTGCCTGGGGCAGCCGATAGTAGATCTGTGCCATCAGCTGCTGCTTTGCTTGCTGTGCTTGGTGCATCGCTGCTGCTCCTGTGGGCGTCTGGCTGGAGAGGGGCATGGATCGCTGGGCTGGAGATGTGGGTCGCTGCAGACCTCTTGAGGAGAGCACTTGCTGTTGGTGTGGCTGCTGACTGAGCTGGTGCTGCTGGCGCCGCAGCATCAACAGCTGCTGTTGCCACAAGTCAGCAGGCTGAGGGGAGCCAGGGGACTGACCATTGCGACCGAGCATCGATGCCATGGCCTGAGGCGCCTGCAATGAATTCAAGCAAAATTCACCACCTGCCCAGATCTGGACATAAGCAGACACTCTGCATACTGGGTGACTTGGAAAAGAGCACACTGGAGGCCAAATCGTGAGCACTTGGGCGCACTCAACAAAAGGGTGCATACTGACAACTGCAAGCAGGGGTGTTCCAGGATCTACGGTGGAATGAAAGCAAATACCAGGCAATGAACACGCTGGGCACCACCATGCCAGCAAACCCACTGTGCTCTACTGCAGATCTGTGCGCCCCGTGTGCATGCAAAGCGGATCAGAAGACACGATGGGGGCAAATGCACACGTATCGAACAAGGTTCAATCTCAGTGCAGCAGTGCGCACCCTGTTGGGGTTCCCCAGCCCAGCCTGCGCTCCCTGCCCCCTCGAATACTGCGGCAGCACTTGGGGCGCCTGCCGCACGGCCCCGTGCTGCGGAAAGCAGGCATTCCACGTGGGCGCATGGGGCAAATGCGCCGACCCCGCCGGCTGGTGGTGCTTCCAACCCAGGCCGCCGTGCGCCGGCGAGCAGAACTGCTCCCTCACGACGGCCACCAGCCTGGAGACGTCCCCCGCCGGCCGCGTCCTGTGCACCCTGCTGCGCTTGGGGCATCGCACCCCGGGCCCCACCGGGCACCAGTTGCCCTTCCTCTTGCCCCCCGGCCCTTGCTCCAGCTCTGCCAGCTCCCGCCGCTGCTCCCTCAGCCGCATTCTCTCCTCCCTCGACGGCCCGCTGGGCGCCCTGCGCCCCATCGATCCCCCGTACAGCAATTCTTCGGCCTCATGCCGGCCGAGCAATCGCATCTCCCGCTCCCGCCGCTGCCTCTCTGCCTCCCTGGCCCGCTCGTCCTCGGCGGCCAGCCCCTCCTCCTGCGCCCTCCTGCGATCCTCCTCCTCCTTCCGCGTCAGGATCTCCTTGATCCTGGTCGACCGCTTGAGCGGGGCGGCCTCCAGCTGCGCGGCCCTCTCCTCCGCGCGCCGGCGCGCCTTCTCTGACCGCAGCATCTCCGGCAGCACCTCGTCATTGAGCACGGCGTACAGCGCCCGCTCGTTGGCGTTGCGCGACGTGTGGAACTTGTCCACGAACGCCTCCAGCTGGTCGATGGTTGAGCAGACGGTGCGCCACTGGGGATCCGGCGCCTCCACCGGCCCGCCCTTCTTGCGCGCCTTGCTCTTGCGCAGGATCTCCTCTTTGTAGACCCGGCAGTCCTCGTAGCGCGTGGCGAACAGGTAGTAGCGATTCCCCCGAGCGTCGCAGCCGATGGGCGACGCCCGAAGGACGTCAGCCGTCTGGGCGGGGTCCTCCACCTGCGGGCGCCCACAGGCATCCTGGGTCAGGACAGCTCCCATGAGCACCGAGGGAGCGGGGGCGGAGGGCGGGAGGCGGCTGGCCTACCATGCTCTTCACGGACTCCCGCAGCTTGACGCTCTCCTGGCTGGCCCTGTCCGCGAGCACGTAGAGTATCTCCAGCTGCGCGTCACACAGGGCACCCCGTCAGCGCTCCAGAAACCGCCGGGCGCGGAGGGGGGAGGGGCCGCGCGCGGCCCGCGTAACCGCCTCACCCGCTGCATGGGCGCTATCTCGTAATACCCCGCCGCCTCCAGGGGGTTGCTCTCGAACCACTCGTGCCAGCGCTTGGCCATCCGGTCCTGCAGCAGGCCCTCCCAGCGGTCGGCGTCCTCGGGCCTGTACTCCTTCTTGCGGTCGGGCATCAGCAGCTTGAACATCATCTCGGACAGAAACACCTGGTGCTCCTCCGGGAACAGCAGCGCGCCCTCCAAAGTGTCGCTGGAGTACGACCGCAGCCTCAGGGGCTCCTCAAACAGCCGGCAGAACTGCACGAACGCGGCGAAGCGCCAACTGCCCCTCAGGGCCTGCAGCTCCCTCTGGACGGCCTCCTCGCCCGTCGCCCCACCGCTCCGCGGCCCGGCGCCGCTGGCCGGTGAGTCTGGGGCCATGGCGGCGGCGCCCGGGCGGCCACAAAAGCATGCGCGGCCGGGCGGGGGCCTCCAGGCGCTGGGAGGCGCGACCCGATGGCGCCTGGGCCCGACACCTGCGCAATTGCCGCCCCCCGCTCTGGGGCCTGAATCGGGAGGCTCAGCAGGGAGGGGCTGCCGGCACCCGGACCGCGTGTGGCCAATGGGCGCCGGCGCGGGACCGGCCGCCGGGACACCGGTGGGACCGGGGTGAGTCATGCGCGGTCGGAGCGCGTGAGGGCGGTGCAGCGTGTCGATGGGGGGTGAGGATGGGCGCCTTGGCAGGGCTGTTGGGATAAGCCTAGTGTTGGGTATCATCGGAGCACGGTGGCGCGCTGACGGGAGGCAAGCAATGGCCCGATGGGCCAAACCGTTTCTTCTTCTTTCGAGGACGCAAGAGGAAGAATGGGGAGAAGGAATTGTTTCTGCGAACTCGGGCGTTAAAACTTTGTTCCAAAATGTTGCATCACATTTACGTGTCCAGATGCCTACCCCATCCTACCACGGGATGTGCGGGCCAACTGTCACCTGGCGAGAGAGTGCATGGCGATGTATACCCCCCCACTTCCCCCCCCCAAGCCTTTTGAATCCAAAGGAATCCTTGGTCTCAAGACTTGAAGCTGAGTTGTAGACACGGGGACGGTTTGTTTGAGGGACGGGGCCTCCCACAGCGTCCTGCCACGGTACCAGTGTTTGTGTGCAAATCACATACATCTTGGAAATGAAGTTAACTATCCTGTTAATGGGTTTCTGCCAAGGGCGACGATGGGTGGGCTGCACCGGCGATTCAAACGGTGCAGTTTGAACCTAGGGTTTACTCAACCCCGTCCCTTGGGATTTCTGGCCACCCCTAGTACCGTGGGTCAGTCAAAGTACGGTATTCCGAGGTGCCGCCCGCGCGGGCGCCCTCGAGTTTGGCGGGCTTTGGCGGGGCGGCGGAGGGCGGCTATTTAGGCAGCCCCTCGGTCCCCCTCCTTATCTTGTTTCGCTTCGCGCCACTGCGTTGGCACAACCCACAGGCACCGAGTGCCTTGTCCCTCCGGCTACGGCCGAGTCCTTTCTATGAACCGTTCTCCGGCCGAGCAGTGGCTGCACGACCAAGCGGTTCGGTTCAACGACGGTCCGCCTATGGCTTCCCTTGACGAAGTCTGGCTGTCCGACCCCCGGCTCCTACCGCAAGCGGTGACCAACCCGGTGGTCCGACCTCCGGGAGTACGCTTCCCCGAGTGGTTCGACGTCCGCCGCACCTCCGAAGGCGGGCAGCTCGCGCAGGCCCTGGGAGCCAACTCCGGGTACTTCCAGGAGTATCAGAGCTGGGCCCCCTACGTCGCGTGGCAGTTCGACCTCATTGCCGCGCTGATCGACTTCGTGGCGCACCCGGCCTTCCCCCCCGAATTCCGGGAGGCCCTCCTTCCGTACGTCCACGCCCAAGTGACCGTCACCTCGCGCCTTCAGAGCCTGATCCGCCTCCAGCAAGTCCACGGCGAGCAGAAGGGCACCTCCCTCGACGGTCTGTGGAAGGCGCTTCAGACCAACGTACGATTGGGCGCGGTGCATCGATGGTTCTGGGACCCCTTGATCGACGAGCCCCTCGAGCACATCCGCAAGGAGGTCCTCAATTAGCAGCTCAAGTTGGCAACGAAGTCCGCGGCGGCTCAGCATCAAGCGCAACTCAATCGACAAGCTCCCGCGGCCTCGCCTCCCGGCGGTCCTTCCTTCGGCGCCAAGCATCAGCGCGCCAAATCCAAGACGTCCGGCGCCCCGCCTGCGCCTCCCAAGCCGACCGCCTAGAGGCCCCGCCCTACGCGCGCCTCCACAGCCGGCTCGCGGCCTGGCGACGCATCGGCACCCCCTCCCGTGTTCTTCAATGGATCCATTCGGGGGCGCCGCTCCAGTGGGGCCCAGGGGGTCCTCTGCCCCCCTTCGATCAAGGCGAGTACCCGCTCAAGACGCCGGCAGAATGGCAAGCTTGGCGGGAGCTGCGCGACGAGTACCTTCAGACGGGGGTGATCGTCCGGACGGAGCCTTCTTCCAACGCCCGGATTTCGCGCGCCTTTTTGGTGGCCAAGTCGGCGGAGAACGGGAAGACCAAGTACCGTTTGGTCATCGACCTTCGGCAGGTCAATCGACACCTCAAGAAGGTCGGTCTCCGCTATGAGCATTTGAAGGATTTCGGATTTCTGTTGAAAAAGGATGACTTTCTGGTGGGATTCAACGTGAGAAATGCATACCATCACATTCGGATGCGCGCCGATCAAGAACATTTCTTGCTCTTTCGAATGGGTGGTGAGATTTTCGCTTTTAGGGCTCTGCCCTTTGGCCTATCTCTGGCCCCCTTTTATTTCACTCATGTTATGCTCATTGTGGTCCGTTTCTTAAGGACCCCCGCTGCATCTGCACGGGCTGGAACTCGGTTTCGATTTGGCTGCTTAGCGGGTAATGACTCCATTCTCCAGTACTACCTAAAGTACTCGCGGGAGGTGCCCGCATTGATTTTGGCATATTTGGACGATTTCATTGCAGCCATGTCAGATCCGGTTCATTTGCGGGAATGGTCCCATTTGGTACAACGAGTTTTTCAGGCTCTGGGGATTGAGTTCAAACATTCCAAATGCCAATGGGATCCGGTTCAACGGAAGACCCATTTGGGCGTGATCATTGATACTTGATACGAATAGGATGTGGGTGTGGGGTTCCTACCCTCTTTGAGCCGCGGACCCGCCTCGCCGGGCACCTAGGTCCTTACAGGGCACCTAGGCGGGACCACCCCTCCTACTCCCGTATCCTAATATGGATAAAGGTTACATTGGGTGAGGAATAGTACGTGCCTTGGGCAGGGCGTCCCCACACCAAGGGCCATTAGTAGGACGTCTCCCACGTCAGGCTGGTGCGCGTAACATTCGTCCCCCTCAGGGAGAGGGGCGTCCTCGTCCCAGTATAAGTGAATACGGGAGCAGAAACATTGTATGTATGTTGGTGGAACTGGCTGTGCGATTTGCCACATGCCCAGGTAACAAAACACAACACACAAAACAATTTTGGATGAAGAGAAAGAGTGGTTGTTTTACATGACCGTCCCGGCCTTTACAACCCTCATTAAAACTCTTCCTCCGCCAAGTGGCTGGAAATGTTTGACCTCCCGGCCTTTCATCGGCGACCACGATGCCGAGTACCACCAAAAGCCCACGCCGGTACAGATCGGCCCGGTGCGGCACCCCGCCGTCGCCCACGTCCGCGTGCACGCTCAGGCGCACGGGGAAATGGCACGTAGGGGTCGGCGTTCTCCAACCTCTCCCCGTTGAGGATCGCAACGGACATGGCGTTCATGTGTCCAAACTGCGACCTTGCACGGGGGGCAGTATACCCAGTGTTTTTCTGGGCCCAGCGCAAGAGAACCTGTCAAAAGCATAAGTACACATGAGCATGTTTCAGTATGTACATCCCGTACTTCATGCAGTTTGCATTCGCATCACAGGTGTTCGGCCATTTTCAAATGCTTGAACCAATTCCTGTGCATTTGCAACTGACTTTGCTGATTCCCAGCTGTTATGCTCATGTCCATATCCCAGCCATTTGACAAGGTACTCAACATAGTTTTTGCGTCTCCCATGCTTTTTAATCCTTTTATCAAGGATACGTTCAACTTCATACTCCAGTTCACCTTCGATCTCGATAGGTACTGGGGGTGGCTGTACTCTGCCACTTGCCTTATAAGGCTTAATCTTTGATACATGAAATACTGGATGTATCCTATGCATGCTTTCCG
>CAJHUC010002515.1:0-15917 GCA_905146915.1 Ostreobium quekettii | reverse complement strand
GGGTGGGGTGGCCTGTCAGGCGGGGGTGGGCACAGGGGGCGGCGCGGTGGATGGTAGAGGTGGCGGGGGTGACGTTGAGGAGTGGGGTCGTTGGGGGTGGGAAGCTGCACCCGTACTGTACCTGTATTTTTTAAAAACGTTGTTGAGCTGGTCATGTAGAGCGCTCGGACTGGTGATGTGAGCGCTCTCAGAAATGGCGATTTTGCGCACAAATTTCATTGTTTTCAGATGGCCGATCTTGCGCACAACCATTATGCCCCAAAAAGCACATAATCGCGATGTTGCGCACAAGTGCACCCTTTTGGACCTTACCGACATTTTGCACGAAAGCTTGTTGGATGCTAACCCGGGCAGTTCTGGACCAATTGAACATCACTCTCAAGGAGTCCAAGTGCACCTGGACTCCAACACAAGTCTACCCCCACCTGGGGGTGATCCTGGACACGGCCAAGGGGTTGGTCCTCGCCCCTCCGGCCAAAGTCAAAAACATTCGACAGGACGCGTCGAACTTTCTGCTCCGGGCCCCGTCAAGCGCCCGGACGATCAAGGCGCGGGAGCTTGCAGCCTTTTGCGGCCGGGCGCAATCCCTCAGCCTCCCGATTCCGGCGGCCCGGTTCTATCTTCGGAGCCTGTTCAACGACCTGGCTTCGCGCGGGAATTGGCGCAGCCGGGTGCGCCTCTCCCGTCAAAGCCTCCGGGACCTCCAGTTCTGGAAGGCCCTGGGGCCCACCAACACGACGGCCACCCTGTGGCACCCACCGGCATCGGCAGTTCTCCACACCGATGCCTCGGATTACGGGTGGGGGGCCACGCTCGATCTGGTTGCGGAGGGCCCCATTCTGGCCCGCGGGTTTTGGAGCCTGTTAGATCGCCGCAGTCACATCAACCTGAAGGAGATGGGGGCCGTGGAGTGCGCTCTCCACTCCTTCGGGGAACGTCTTCGGGGTCGCAGGGTCAACCTCTACACGGACAGTCAGGTGGTCAAAGCAGTTCTGACGAAGAGGACGACCCCCTCGAGCACACTCATGGACGCACTCCGCAAAGTCATGTATCTGATCGACTCGCTCTCTCTAAGCGTGGCCCCCATTTGGCTCCCGACCAACGAGAACCGTCTGGCCGATGCCCTGTCCCGCGAAAAAGATTCCGAGGACTGGGCGATCGACCGGGGAGTGTTTGCAGCCCTCCAGCGGCGTTGGGGCCCCTTCACAGTGGACCGTTTTGCCACCATGGAGAACCGAATGGTTCCCCGCTTCAACTCTCGATGGTGGTGCCCGATGACCGGGGGGATCGATGCATTTGCTCAGCGGGACTGGGAGTGGGAGCGGAGCTGGTGCAACCCCCCCTTCTCCCAGCTTCCCCGTCTAACTGCCTTTCTGGAGGCTCATCCTCGGGCGGAGGCGGTGGTGCTGGCCCCAATGTGGCCGGCTGCGCCCTGGTACCGGCGTTTGACAGCCCTGGCCTCCGATCGGATCGTCTACCCACCGCGGAGGGACTTTTTTCGCGCCGGGCATTTGGGGGGTACCTTTGTGCAAGCGGCTCACTGGCACGTGATGGCCCTACGGATTCTACCGCGCCTCACCCCTTCGGCCTACCCCCCTTGCCCGCCACCTGCCTTCCAGTAGCCAGCCAGACCACGTCCGAAATTTTGCGCCACCTCCTGCCGATCGTGGATACTACGGCTTCTCAGTTCAGCAACCTGTTGCGCCTTACCCCGGAGGAACGCTGGGCGATCATTCGCGACCAAGTGGACGCCAACGCGGAGTCGAGACGTCGGAGCATTTGGCACAAATTCCTGAAGTTTGCCAGTATGTGCGCCCGGCGGGGCTGGCGCGCGATCCCCGCCGCCCCGGAACAGATATACGCCTACGTTCTTTTCCTCCGGGCGGAAGGCCGGGTGGCCGTGCGCAGCCTTGACCAATACGTCTCGGCTATTTCTACGGTCCACCGCTGGGTGGGCCTTTGCCATTTCCACGCCCATGATTCGATCACCGCCCGGCTTCGCGACGCCTGGCGCCAGCACGCCCCGGGGGAGGAGTACCGGGACTCCATTCAGGCCTTTCCGGCCTCTGGGGTGTTTCGTCTTATTCACCTCGGACTCCAAGCCTCCACCGCGACTACCGTGCGCCCATTCCTATCGGCAGTCCTCGACACCATCTTCTTCCTACGCGCCGATTCGGCCCACGAGATATATAACGAGGACCTCTACGTGACGGGCCATCTCCTCGTTTTTCGTGAACGCCGGTTCAAGACCAAGGCAACCAGGGAATTACAGTGGCGCCTCCGCGAATTTGACACCCGCGGGGTGCCCGAGCTCCCTGCCCTGATCCGCCATTTCCGGGATCTCCGCGCTTCGCAGTGGGCCCGCCGCCCGGGAGCTGGGCCTCTACACCTCCTGCAGTTACCGGCCGATCGGCGGCCTCCCACCGCCGCGGCTGTTCGGGGCTGGTTCGGCTCTGCCTCGGCACATCTCCCCACCCCCAATCTCACCCACCACAGTACCCGGCGGACAGGCGCTTCATCCGCCTTCTCGATTCTCGTCCCTGAGAACCGGATACGCGATTGGGGCGGGTGGGCGCCTGAATCCAAGGCCCTTTGGCGCTACATCGACCGTCAGCGGACACCCACCGAATTCGACTTCCGCCTGTTCGGGTGGATGGTGGCGCCCGCCGACCACCTCCGCGCCGCGATCCAAGATGTCTTCCGCGGCTCCCCCTCCTCATCTCCACCGGCTCTCGGGCCTCTACCGGAGGCTGCGCTCCCTGCTGCACCCTCTGGTTCTCCCCCGCCCCAGCCCGGCCCGTCCGCAGGGCCCTGAAGCTGGGGCGGGTCATCTTTTGGAGCTTGGCACACTTTCCAATGAATGAGTACTTCGGGGACACTGCGTTTGGATTGTTGTATTATGTAATATCATCTACTTGCGCCGCACTTCGTGCCTGGGCGGGAAGCCGCAGGAAGCCGGACGTAAGTATTGGTTACGGAGTCTGCGGAGTAAGCTAGTTTACGGGAGGCCCGAAGGCGGGCGGGAGAAAAATACTGGTTGGGTCTTAGTACCTGTCTACCGGCAAGGGCGGGGGTCGCCCATGGGACGATCACAATGCATTGGAAATGCAAAGTTTTGGGGCACGCGTGCTGCCCGTAGTTTCTGGCAGGGTAGTGGGACGTTTGGGGCAGCGCGCGCGCACACACCTCACTTCGTTTTCGCCCTCCCTCCCACACCTGGGGGGGATTGGCTGCGCTGGATATTTGATCTTTTGGAGCACGCTTAGTCACGAGGTGACAGGGACCGGACAAGGCACACTTTCCAATGAATGAGTACTTCGGGGACACTGCGTTTGGATTGTTGTATTATGTAATATCATCTACTTGCGCCGCACTGCGTGCCTGGGCGGGAAGCCGCAGGAAGCCGGACGTAAGCGTGAGGCTGCGAGGTACTGTTCTTGATTGCATTCTCGCTGCATTACTGCAGGCCATTTATGCGCACCTGGCGACGGCGTGCACGGCACGACGCCCGGGACAGCACCGGCGCCCACGACTGGCCACCTCGCGGAGACGAAAGGACGCCGACTCCCGACTGGTAACCACTACCGACATCTGCCTCAGCTCCCCCGTTTCAGCCTGTCTTCACACGAGCTCCTCCCCGACACCCGCGATCTCGCCCAGTGACTCGGACCCCTTCAAGTGGGAGTGGACACCCGGCTGACCCTTTGGGCAACCCAATCCCCTGAACGTGATTGAGAATATCACGTGGCGATGGACCGCTGCCCTGAGGGCTTTTTTCCGCACTCCCCAGCACTCTGACGAGCGGATCGGCAAAAGTGGGCGCCGATTGCCCCCAGCGCCCCTCTCCGTGCGCATCCGCGTGCTGTCCGACCCGCGACAACGAGCGACCACCGCAGTCATTCCCCAGCTATCCGGCGGGCCCGCTGTCCATCTTGCGAAGCATCCCCGCTCCAGATTTCGAGCGAAGTCGCGGTCGCAGTGCCGTCCCTGCCCCTTGTGTTGCTGCCTATTCGGGAATAGATACCCCCGTCAGGCTCCCAGTTCCTCTGGGCGTGATCCAGACGTTGGCTTCGAGTTGAGGGATGCCCGCTTGTTGGTTTGTTAGCCCAACGATCGCGCCACCCGCTCTAGGGTGCTGTTGTTCAGCGTCCCGGGAGCGCCAGTTCCGCTGGAGTGTCAAGCAGCGTGCGGGCAGTAGTGTTCCGCTAAGGTGCCGGATTGGTAATTGGACGCGCTGTCCGCACCGTTGCATGACGTACTTGGAACCATGCCCAAACCTGTGGCACACAGCTAGGCCAGGCCCACGCGCGGCACAGCAAACTCGGCACGGCTGACTTCGGACTGGACAGCTCATGGCGTGAGCTTCACAAGACTTCTGGCTGGCCTTTCCGGCATGAGGTGATGCTGGGGCTACGCTCCTGACAAGTGTCTTTGACGAGAATCGATTGATGACCGTGCAAAATGTCGCCGCTGCGCACCCGCCGGGCCTCTGTCTGCAATGGGATTGTTTCGCGCAAACGCAAACAACTTCGCCTGCATTGGCTTAGGGAGCAGTGTTCAAAACGCGAAAAATATGGCCCAAAATCCAGCAATATTCTGGCAATATATTTAGTAATACTAACTTTGTCGTCATTATTGTAGCCATTGATGGTATAGAATGACACAATGTACGTACATATAGGCAAACGCGTAAGTACGTCATTTACGCGTGCGTGCATGTTTACTCGTCTCTACATGCATTATGTGCCATGTGTTGCAAAATGTAAAAACGGCACAGTCACCATCGACAGCGTGGAACCTTGAGAGCCCAAGCCATACGTGTACCCACAAGACTATTTAGGTGAGATTCAAGATTATTTTTGCTTTTTCTTTTTTTCAATTGGGTACGCCTAGAGGCCGACAGATGCTGGGGCGGCATGGGGTAGGGTAGGTTGTGCGGCGGGCGTGGTATGGACTCGTAGGAATGGCAATGGAACCAAAATAATCAAGGAGAAACTGAGAACGCGATCTGGAGGAACGAAGTGAATGAAGGCTAGGAATGCACGGCGATTGGTAGGGATGAGAGCCAGTATCGTTTGCTCTCAGAAAGGGGTGCTTGCGAATGCATTTTGAAAATCGCGAAGAGCCCCATTCTCCTCTGACGTCGGCAGCCATGAGGAACCCCCCACCCGAGGGGGTGGGGTGTGGGGGGTGGGGCTGTGGCGAGCTCGACGGCAATTGGCGAAACCTGTGTGACTTTGCTGGACAGGTCGGCAGGGTGTGGGATGGGTCATTGGTGCGACTGGTGCATCGGGGTGAACGCCTGTTTCGGCAGTACAGGCAGGAAATGCCCCAGATGCCATGGCCTGCGACGCTAAGCACTGCACAGTCACGGAAATCTGCCGGAAACGGCGAAGTGTCGCAGACTTGAAACGGCGAATCTTGAGTCGCTTCGGGGCCTGGAGCCTACGTTAGGTGACGAGGTTGCTGCTTGCAGCAACATTTTTCATGGGCGGCGGGGACACGGATGTTGCGCAGCAACGCCAGGAGGGTACTTGGCGGCGCATGCAGTGAGGACCTGCAGCGAAGCGGGATCCCTTGTTCTCTGAGGTTTGTCCGATACCTATTATTTCTGTGTATAAGGTCGTAGACAGCTCACGAAGGTAATCAAGGTTATGAGGGCCCTAAAATCCTGAAAGAACTGGAACCTAAAATGGCTTTCATGGCTCTGATGTCTGGGGCTGAAGGGCGTCGGGCATTTGTTGATATGCTTTGGGTGTGGGATCTCAATGTGCACTGGACTAATGCTAGATATCTAGTCCCACCATTGTCCTTTTGCACTGTGTATTGTCTTGAAGTGCTTCAGGGGCACCGAAATAGGTACTTGCAGCTACAGAGAGGCTTCAGTTTGGCATCCATTGGGCGGTGGGCGTACCCAAATCACAATATTGCCTTCCCTTGGTGGCGAATACATACTCATACTGACGTACGCGGATGATAGTAGGCAATGATTCGCGCGGAAGAGAGCACGTTTGGCACAAAACCCACACCCCGCCCCCAATCTCAAATGTGCAGTACGCTTTCTCCTTGAGACCCCAGTGCAGTTGCGCCCTTGCAGCAAGAGATGATCTTGTCGACTATTCGAAATGCTGCATTTACGTGTTGAAAGCGAGCACGTGTGCAACACCATGCTACTTTCACGACACCGCTCTGATGCAACAACCATCAGAATAGGTGTCACCAAAACCGTTACGGTGGCGCAATTAGCATCTAATTACAGGCAAATGCAGCGATACTATGATAAGCAAGATGAATATATAGTAAGGTTAAAGAGCCAGCGTATTTGTCAATCCTGACCATAGATCCCTTCCTGCCGCCACAAAAGCAAAGAATGGATTCCGAGCCGAGCATTTCTGCATCGCTTCCAGGCTTTCCCACGGAGTGCTTGCCGTTTCTGTGAGGCGAAGTTGGAGGATCGCGAACACATTTTCTTGGATTTGAAAAAAAAGCAAAGAAATGTGCGCAAGAAGCAACTGTCCTAATGTCAATGTCGACGGAGCAATGGGCAACATCGACGCCATTTGGTATGGCTAAGCATTAAGAGTAGCATCATTGACTTTGTTTTATTTTGATGTTGCTTTCATTGGCAAGCGCTCCACGATGGCAAGTTGCTTGAATGACCTTGAATCTCTTGATGTCATAGCATGGTGTCAAAAGTTGTTTGCAATGTGCCATTGCTGGACATTTTCATCAGCCATGCAGGCAAGTGTTTTCATGATTTGAATTCAAATTTTTTCTGCGGTCCCAAGAATTGCTGGGAAGCTTCTTCGAAATTGCATGCTTACCCTCAGAACTTCTGGAAGACAGTGGCCTCAGCTTCGCCCTGTCGCTCGTGGTACCTTCGTCAAATTTCGCGACTCTCAGTACTGGTCCACTGCCAGAGGGTCATGTGAAGCAGAACTTGTCTGACCCAGTGGCCAGCCACGCCTCAACCCCCAGTTTCTTCAGGCAGTGTTCTCGAACACAGCGGCTACCTCCTTCCACCGTGAGTTTCGTGGCTGGCGGCGGCATATATAGATGGCTCTCGGCCACCAGTAGCGCTGGCTCGGCCACTGCTGATTGCAATGCTCAGCTTAGGGACGGGGAAACGCTTCGCGGTCGAGGCACAGAAGCATGCGCCGAAGTTCATCATTGCATTGGTGACCTGCTCACTTGCCATCGCCGGTTGCTGCGCTGGCACAGCTGCTGACGGAAGAGGTACCCCTGCGACGCTCTCGAGCGCACTAGCTGCTGCAGAGGTTCTGTGCATGTCGGGATCTTGAATTCTGGGCGGATCTGCCTGCCCAAGTGGCACACCCCAAGATCTGCAGATTTTGTTGCAGTTGCTGCCTAGCCACCCGCCCATCTAGACGCTAGTTTATGGCTCCCTCCTCGGGTGATAACCGAAGGATGATTGCCCGCTGCCATCCATCGGTTTTATAGTCGCAGCGGCGGCTGCTCACTCCACTGCGCGCGTCATGGCGCCGTCGGTCTGTTGTCTTTACACACCACCTCATTGTTGACTGTGAAGGTGTTGGGAGTCTGCCTTGTCGCAGTGGTTTATATGAACCTCCTTCTAGTGGCTGAGCCATAGCCGTCGTATTCAGTGCGTTCCCTCAGGGCGGCGCCGCTGCTCGGTCCCGGGCACCGGTGTAAAGTGAAAATGGCGGCTGCTCAAGAGCTCGTGATGACGGATCCGGGTGCCGTCAGCTCGTTGTCTTCAGTCGCCGCATCTTGCGTCGTGTGTGGAATGTCGAAGATCCTTGGCTATACGCGGAGCAGAGAGGAGTGCCCATTTTGCATGGCTGCCGGCGCCAACGTGCCTCATGGGTCCCTTACGTCTGTCTTCGGCGGCACGACTACGCAACTAACCGGGCTCCAAAGAGCGACGCCTGAACTGACCACCGGTGCCATTGCTATTTGCAGAAGCCACAGGCAGATGTTCCTGGTCGGCTGCAGGAGGCACGGCAACATGCTCCGGGGGAGGTGCACAACCGGGGCAGGTGGGTCCACTTCTGCACTGGCGCCTGCGAAGTTCAAGTTCTACTTGAAAGCTGTAGAACGTCTTTGCGTGGGAGGGCGCTTGCTCAAAGGGCGCGACGACGCAAGGTGGCAGGCCACGCGCCCGCGCCAATTCCGGACGTCTTGCCCGCTGCACAGGTCGCTTTTCGATCTGTCGTGTTGCGGCGAGCACCGGATCAGATGCAGGCTGGCGGCGCTGGCCATATCAGAACAGTCGTATTCGTCTACGTGCCATCACCATATTGTGCAAGGTTGTAGCAGACAGAAGGAAGTAATCAGAGCCAATTATCTGCAGACAACTGCAGCTTCCGTCCTGCCCCCTGTTTTTGCTCTCAGTAGCATATTACATACCTCAATGCAGTACTCCAGCGACAGTCTGGCCGCTGTGCAATCTGTGGCTTCTGGCGCTTCCTTTAGGGCTGTGGATTCGACAACGGCTACCAAAGATTCGACCGCTCTTGGCCCATTCCGGCACCCACCTTTTTAGCACGTGCCAGATGGTGTGACGAAAACTGCCACGCTACTCGTTGACATATAGTATCTCGAGGATATTGACACTGGCGAGAATGACCCTTTTCACGCAAGTTTCTGACTGTACGTAGACCATCGTCTTTGAGGTTAACCATTCCAAGGTATTAAATAGTGCAGGAGCAATTGGCCGATGAGGCGGATCGCCGAAGGACATTGATGGGACTGGAGTTTGTTTATTCGGTCCCACCTGCAGCGGATTCAATCGAAGACCCTCCGTGGATGATCCAACCCACTGTGCCATAATTGCATTGCACAGAGTAAACGAATAGAATGTCTCAGAACGCAGGGGCGCGTTTCATATATTGTTTCGTATCGACACAATCGCCAAGAAAAGAAATTTGGATACAAGGGCAAAGCCAGGAAGAAACGAAACGAGTAGGTGTGACTTCTAACCGCCGCAAGCTGTGGCCTTGAAAGGCAGCATTGTTTGCTATTTGTTGATTAGGATCTGAAATGCTGCTCGGCATTTTGTTTTGCAGGGGTGTTCGAATACAAATGGCGGCCGTTTGCAGTATATGGCGTCCATCCGCAGGCATGGGACACGCCAACACGTCTGCTCCGGCATCCTTGTGACCCAATGGCACATACTGGTTCCTGCCCACTGTGTCCAGCCAGACTCGCCATACTCGGCTGGGCTGAGGCCCGTTGTGTACGTCGGTCTGGAGCATATGGAGGCTGATATCGACTCGAGCGTAGAGGTATTCGGGGAGATAGCCCTACAGGTTCAGCTGTCACCAATGACTCGCATGTTATCCTTTTCCTCAGTTGCCCGAACAAAAACCGAATTTGAACGTCTGGCTGATGCAGCACAGTTGCTAGGAAAGAAATGGCAAGAAATATATGCAGTACCGGAAGTACCCCCTAGTTGGGGCTTGGTGCGCGAACGGGACCACACGAGGCGCGATTGCGCGACGCCTTGCGATGGTTGTTCCACCTAGTGCCCTGAATGGCTCCAGGCATGGTCGGGGTCGCTGCTGCCCTCGAGAGCTCATCAACTGGTCGCCGCGTTGTTGCAATGTAGCGTGATTCGCTTTGACTGGCTGTTGTGCTTGCAAAGCAATTCACACAAGCAAGGCAAGCCACGCTGCAATTGCAACAGTAATTTGCTGATTGCCTGCGTTTGACCGCCGGGCTTCAACAACAAGCTGATGAGCGTTGCTTTTCGGTGCAACCATGCAGCCCTCAACCGCCAGATTTGCGACGGCCTTCCATTGAATGCACGTCGGCAGTCCAATCGGGGTCACTGCCGCAGCGGCTGCTTCCGCGTGTTTCCATCCAATTACGCAGCAAACGTGGCCTCGTCTGAGTTGGCGCGCAGCCGCTGTGGCTTGTGCCCTTGGGATGTGCAGTGCCTCCCCAGCTGTCTCGAGCACCTCCCCAAAGGGGCCTGCTTGGCTCCCACTGAGAATGCACCAAAGCTGATAGCAATATTTTCAGCTCCACGCGAAACATGGTCAGCGGATTGTTGCGCCTACCCAGCGCACGCTCAACCTGACGCGGAGCGCACGAGCTAAGCAACGATATTCAAAAGAAGCGGAGGAAACCGTAGCACTGGAAATTAGAAGTGATGATGACTTGGAACATACTACGCTGTTGGGAACTGCGATCACACGGCGCCACGCGAAGCGCCCCGTGCGGCCACATTCTACCCCCTGATTAGGGGATGTGACAGGCCGGCGCCCCCACCCCGGGGATTGGTGTGACAGCTGACTGTGAGCTCATGTGGCTCTACCCTGGATAATGCGATCGCAAGCGAGAGAATTCTCAATTACTCCGACCTGCAATCACATGGCCTGGGCGGTGGTCGCAGCACCAGGGCTCCCACCACTACAGTGAACATGTGATCGCAGAATGGAATGTAACCGTGGTAATGCTGGACCGATTATAGAGTATGTGCCGGTGCCAGGACATCGCTTCTGGCAGAAAGAAAAATTGAGCTATTCTGCATGTCGTCAATGGTTTCGAGGAAAATATGGGACGTGTCCCAACAAAACCACTGAAGGAGAAACAGCAAGCCCGTGTTTGATCTTCGGCAAGGCAGATGAACACTCAGCGCTGGTTGCACCAGTCAGAGGGAGTTCTCCGCAACCGGCTCTGTGCTGAGTAGACATCTCGAGCGCCCGTCATACTTCAGTAAGCCTGCCCATATCAGCCGCCAAAAGCTCTAGGGAGAAATAAAATTGGAACGCATGACATCTCAGCGGTATGGTGCAATCATTCTTGCTTTTCGCAGGTGCTTCTGACTGCGGAGACAATCATGCATGAGAAATGGACACCAGACCAAGGCCAGAGATCGTGTTGGAACATTGCGATCTTGAGGACAGAGCAGGCGTCGCAGAAAAAGTTTCCCACAGTCCTCAGGGACCATTTCTCGCTGTCATCCGGGCAGGGTCTAGCCAGCATCGGGTTTGGAGTTGGCGAAAATGGCCCAGCACTGGGGCATGATATTTTCGGTGACGCCAAGATAGAAGACATGCAGTTTGTGGACGGGACGCTCTGCAATCGGTCCACTCTGTGGGATGGGGGACTTCCCCCCCACATGCTGTGTGGACTGAATCGAGGCGCGAAGGCCAGTTGCATAGGTAGGCAACGAGTTGGCTGAAATCACGAACGAACGGGAAAGCGCCATGTCCTCATTATCAGGAACGGGGAGAGTTCGCGCATATATAATTCTACAATTAGGTGCCTGTATTTGGTCATCTACCTTCCACCGTCACGTCCTCTCGGGTGGACACATAATTATTTTGAATGGGCGCCCTGTGGCGAGGGCTGCCAGATCAACTTGAATTCTGCACTTCTCTGTGGTGCCACCAGCAAACGTGGATTCAGCACATGTCCAACCCTTTGCTCCTTCCCAATGTGATCACGAAATTTTCAAATCAACGGTCCACAGCGAGGTCTGTACAATGCAACTTACAGTTTCAGCCACGTCATGATGGTGCTACCCAGCAGCGTAATAGAGTATGAGGCCAACACGTGCCGCAGCCTTACGTTTTCGTCTTCCTGAAAGCGGCACGTCTGCCTCCACAGACCAACTCAAATTTTGCAACTACTAGTATTGAAAGTGCATTTGTGTGCATGCGTGTTTTTCACAAGTGTACAGTGAGCACGAGCTTGCCTCTGATGAACATTTCTTACCACATTGTGCACCAATTTAAGGCATTTTATGGCAGTGAAGGTGGCATAACTATGCTCCGAATACAACTCCGTTGCACAGCTCCACATTCTGTGACAATTGGAGGAGATAACTTCGAGTGATGCGCACTTTCATGGCGCTTTTGTAACCATTGCATAAACTAGCATTTGCGCACTGTAATCTGAGCTTTGCTGTGACGAAAAATGTGTCAAGAAGCGCATTGGTTCTTAGTATCGTTACGGGTACTGTATACCGAAAAATTTTCGCGGGAGAAAAATTTTCGCACATTTCGCGGTCGGGCCAGTGCGCGAAAATATTTCTCCGCGAAAATTTTGTTCCCGCGAATTTTTTTCGCCCGCCAACTTTTCGGCACCCCTCAGGGGTGGGTCAGGCGCTGGGCGCGCAGTTTGACCTCTTGGCTTTGCGCTGCGGCGTGTGGCCCCCGCCGAGCGGCAAAGAGGCCCTGAAGTGGCCAGCGGGGGGTTCGCAGGGCAGTGGCCATCGGCTGGCCGAGTCTCCATGGAGCCCACAAGTTTTTGGGAGCATTTCGAGGGCACAGGCGCAGTGTGGCTTGCAAAGCGATCGGCGACCGAATCTGTGCCTGCATCGAGCCCGTCGAACACGCAAGGAGCGCGCCCTGGGGACGGCCCACAGGGTGGCTCCGGATGCGGCGCGAATGCTACGGCGCATGTCGCCTCTCATGGGCACCCGTTCCCACCATCGGCGGGCGCCATTTCAGGCGACCACGGGTGATAGGAATGGGCGCCTGCGAGGCGCCATTCCTGCTGCGCCTCTTGCGCTTCGCGGGCGCCCATTCGCGTCGCCTGCGGAGGCCGTTCCAGGCCACCGCGGAGGGCGCGAATGGTCTGGCGAATGAGGGCGCGCCTGTCGCGCCTATCGCCCCTATCGGCTGGCCATTCGCGCCACCGACCGGGGCGATTGAAGGCTGCGCGGGCGGCGCGATTGTGCGCCCGCGAGGCGCTTATCTTGCGGCGCATCTCGCTCCTCGGGCTGGCGCCCACCCGGGCCACCGGCGGGGCCCATCCTAGGCCACCGCGGGCGGCGCGAACGGGCGGCCGTGAGGCGCCGATCCGGGCGCTCCTCCAAGGCCTCGCGGGTGGCCACTTGGGCAGGCCCTGCTGGTCGCCCACTACGCCAAAGGACCCTCAGTTTGCTGGGCCTCCAAGCGGGCTACAGCCAAGGCGGGAACCCGCTGGTACCCCACCCGCAAAGGTTGCGCAGCGACAATGTTCGCGCGGCAGAAATTTTCGCGGGGAAAAAAAGTTCGCGGGAGAAAAATTTTCGCGCACCGACGAGTGCGCGAAAATATTTCTCCGCGAATTTTTTTTCCCGCGAAATACGCGAAATTTTTTCTCCGCGAAAATTTTTCGGTATACAGTAATCGTGCTACTGGTATAGAGTCCAAAATATTATCACGTTGCATGTATTGCTATCATGCTACACATTATTGCACATTTTCTCTGCCCACGCATAGAGGAAATATCGCTCAGTATTTGGCGAACTTTAAGATGTGCTCTGTGCCCTTTTGAAGTTGATTCAGGCTCTCCCCTCGTTCTCCTCGATACTCCAAGATACAACGTGAGCCTCGGGGATCCGCGGTTGGACTTCGTCGCCGGCATCAACGTCGACGGAGCCCCCTGCGGCGTGCCAGGAAAGCCCGACATCTTCATAGATCTCAGGCCTCATGCTTCCTGGATCAGCCAACACACCAAAAGCGGGGGCAATCAGAAGGTGTGAAGGCTCAAGCTTAAGGTATGGGGTTGGACTGAACAGCGATTCGCGTGGCGCAATTGTTGTCGGCCCATGTACGATGGAGCGAATTGCGCATATACAGATGGCACCTTAGTTAATGCATCAATCAATCAGGTAATCAGGCGCTTCGTGGCGCGAAGTGGTGCATTGGGAGGATGATTTGCAGATAGAATTGGCTGCTTTTGGAAGCGTTATTTTTTTATTATAAATGCATTAGTAGGACGTCTGCAATGTGTGAAATGAGATATGAGATGAAAGAACTGGAAGATGCATTTGCGATGGGTTTGTTTGCCGCAGGCAGGTCGCGACTGTCGAGGCCACCCATTTCCGTCTTTTCCAAAGGGAAATCTGCACAACACTGTTCTGCATCACACTTGTCAGGATGTAGAAACCTCCAGCGAGTATTAAAGCTGGTGTGCAGAGGTGGAACCAATTTCTTAGAAGCAGTTAGCACATGCATTCTTGATTGAGTGCAAGTTTCACAGATGTGTAGATGCATTTTGGGGGGCTTTGCGGAACATGACTGAGATTTTTTGCAATCTGTTTGACTATGTCCAATCACAATAGGAGACAATGAGAGGAAAAAATAAGAGAGAAAGAAAAATTGGCTTGCATCCAACAGGGAACAGATTCCGGCGGGGATAATGTGATCGTTACGGGAATGCCACTGTCGGTCATTTTTTGAGAAGAAACATGATTGTGAGTCGCAATAGGAGACAATGAGAGGAAAACATAAGAGAGAAAGAAAAATTGACTTGCGTCCAACAGGGAATAGATCTCGGCGGGGATAGTGTGACCCTTCCGGGGATGCCGCTGTTGGTCATTTTTTGAGATGAAACGTGATTGTGAGTGTCAAGTTGGGAAAGGCTGGTGACCATTTCTTTTTCGTTTTGGAACTCGGATTGTGACTGAATTTGTCTTGTTTGATGTTATCGTCTGCCTGAATATTGGAATATTCCATTTGCAATTGCCTCGTGCTGCCCTGCAGTCTGAACAAATTGCAGATGTGTAACGAGCTCGACGCGAACATGTGTGCATACGGAAGAAGGAAAACGC
The DNA here is from genome assembly GCA_905146915.1 of Ostreobium quekettii. Classification (NCBI taxonomy): domain Eukaryota; kingdom Viridiplantae; phylum Chlorophyta; class Ulvophyceae; order Bryopsidales; family Ostreobiaceae; genus Ostreobium; species Ostreobium quekettii. The sequence continues at coordinate 1,381 of CAJHUC010002515.1, read as the reverse complement.
GTGGAGGTGGGTGGGCATTGCGGAGGTGGGCGACGCTTAAACTTGAGTCGTTATTTGGACAGTTGATTTTGCGATGCAGCCAGTGAAGTGGAGTTCACGAGGTGTGTATTTCAATCAACTGCTCAAAAAACGGCTTTGGCGTCATAATGGCACAGCATTAATAGTAAATTGGATGCGCTGCTTCTGCATCCGGCTGTCAGGGCCCGGCGTTGACAGGCAAGGTTTGGCAAACTGGCTCGCACAGCCCAGCGGCGAAACCCAAGTGCAAATTGCAAAGTTGGCTCCACATTTCGGACGGCATCAGCCTCATACCTCTGTCGATTTTGCGCTTGCGTTGGTTGAATCACATGCCATTGACATGTGTATATTTGCAACGAGGTCGGTCTGCAACAAATGCTGAGTAGCTACGATGCACTGCCGCTACGTTAGTAAACCTACCGCCATTGCGCCGGCTGCGCTGCTAGTCATCTGGATGTGCATTTAGGTGATTGCTTATCGTTGGCCACCATGACCAGAAGTATGTTTTGGCAATTAGATATCCGTAACCTGCTCTATGTTACCAAGGACAGCTACCCGGTTGGCCGCCACAGCCACAGGGATCCAAGAGAGTAGCGCAACCATGACATTGTTCCTTCAGTAGCGCCAACAACGTAACGCTTGGTGCTAATGGAGAATGCGGTGGATGTCGCTGGGTATTTACGAAGGGTCGATGGGTTCCAATCATCCTTCTCTTGCTGTGCAATGCTGGCTCGGATGGCGCAGAAAGTATTTTGGACGCTTGTGCACTGTGGCTTGCGTACTAGCCCCCGATCGAGCACCGTTTGGCTCCCGGAAGAATTTTGTTTTGTGAGACGACATCTTGGGACCTTGGAGCAGGCGCTGCTCAGCCAAGAGATACTTATCTTAAAACTGACAGGTTTGAGCAGTTGAAGTGGAGGTGGCTTCGTAACACCGACAAGTTAGTAAATGGTTTGGTACACGCGGACCCGGTGGTATGAAGATGGTCACATATACACGCGTGGTTGTGAGTCCATGAACACGGCTTTCCCACACATAAAGACTGCACCTATGCTGCACAGGGCTACCAGATTGTAAGCTGGCCACATTGTTGCCTGCTCAAAGGCTCATTGGCATTACCGTCAAGAGCGAAAACCGTTTTCCGCAATTGTCGGACGTCGCTTTTCCCAGCACACCATTTCTGTCTGATCGTTTTCTTGGACCCAGCCAGTCATGGCCTCCACGATTCTTTGATTCAAACGTGCCCAGTCGCTTTGCAACACATGCCACGCCAATACGCGATTCAGCCCTTTGTTTCTTATTTCGCTCCCTTCACCTCCTCTCCGTCCTACAGCTAAACCGATTCCATTCTCCAGGGTGGAAG
>CAJHUC010002514.1:0-19175 GCA_905146915.1 Ostreobium quekettii | reverse complement strand
CCTCCACCTTTGAGGAGATTGGGAGGGAGCCCCGAGCCAAAACAAGGCGGATACAAAGGAGAGAACATCAAGTATCAACGTAGCATGCCCATCGTCAAAAACGAGGGGTGGGTGGGTGGGGCGGGTGGAGGGGGGGGTTCTGGCGGCTATGTGGGATCCGGCGGTGTGAGAAGCCTGCTGTCTTGCTGCGAGGGTGCGGGGCGTTTGTGTCGGCCTGGAAGGGGCCCTGCGGTGGCGCCTGGCTGTGCAGGCCCCGCACCTGTTTTAGCGTGCCGCGAAGATTTGCGGTTGACAGCGCACGTACAGACGGGCGTGTGCGCCCATTTGCGTGCAATAAACCCAAAGATTGCGCTCCCTGGGGCAGGTTGATTGTGTTGGCGGTTGCCAGTAATGTGAGCCCGGTCGGGTGTTGGGACGCAAAGGCAGTTGAGGCCGGTGAGAATGCGGCGTTGTTCTTGAGTCGTGTAGTACCGACGGCGGCTCCGCCGAGAGCGTGAAGACCTAAGGCTGGCAGTCTCTGGCCACGGGAGCTCTCCTGTGCGACGGTGGGCAGGGTAGTGGAGTGCGACTGGGTTAGGGTGCTCGTTGGTAACGGTGCTGTGTCGACTTCGGGGCCCCGAAAACTGCGCGTTGGCGGATGCCACGCTGTTCCGCGCGACCTGCAATAGATTGAATGCAGCAGGGTGTGGCGCTGCTCTTGAGCTTGGTGTTGCTCACAAGTTCTTCCACCAGAACGTACGACAGCCTGCCAACTTCGTCCCTTCTACACCCTGTGCAGGACAGCATAGAAGAAGAGCTGTCAACAGAGGAGATGCTGTCCGCCCCATCCTTGCTGTCAGATATCTTCAACTTCCTAGCTGCTCCTCCCATCCTGTCACAGGTGTTTCCACGCAATACTGCCACAGTTGCAGCCAACCAAGCGATTGACGAAGCGCTTCAGCTGTTGCCAGATTTTCCTTGCTCCCTCAGCAGTGCCATTCCAAAGAGTGCGCTGGAAGTTGACATTCATTCACTCCCACTCAGTCTTCAGCTGCAGCACCCTACCCTGCAACTGATCAAGAGCAGGTTGGAGGTGGGAAGCAAACCGGGGCAGAGAAAGGATGGGTTCAAGCTGGGCCTTGCTGTGGAAGGCGGCGGAATGAGAGGCGTTTTGACAGGCGGTATGCTGATGGGAATTTACGAGTTGGGCATGAGGCATGCTTTTGATGCGGTGTATGGAAGCTCGGCAGGGGCCATCAATGCCACTTACTTTCTTTCTGGGCAGGTGAGAAGTGTGCTCATCAGCTCTAGCATGTACTTCAGATTTGTGTGCTGCGATCGTGAAGGATGAAGCTTAACCACTGTTGCAGTGCTTTTGTGAGCCTTTGAATTGTGCCAAACCATGTGCTTTTGTTCACTGAAAGTGCACTACAACTCTCCAAGTTGCCTATCCTTCACTTTTGTACACATGACATGTAGTGGGATGGCCCTTGTGTTGCACTACCTTTCCTTGAGTGTTGGCTCTTTGTGTTGGCATGGTCAGCACATTCCGTGGACACAGTTTGTAGGCTGTTCCTGTGCTTGTAACTTGATCCTGCACTTTGTAGGCTGTTCCTGTACTGTGGGAACAAATAGCAGATTGTTGCAAATATGTTGCATGGCACGTCATCCTTTGAGTTCAATGGCTCTTTCGATTTGATAAACGTAACTGTTGCAGAGCTCCACCTGCGGCTGAGTGGGTTGCTGATGTCTTGTTGTGTTATGTGCAGCCACATGGCCTTGATGTGTATGCCGATGACATCTCAAACGAACGTTTCCTGGACTTCAAGCGCATCATTGGGCCTGATCCAGTCATGAACCTCGACTTTTTGGTGGACTACGTAATGAACGAAGTAAAACCACTAGATTTTGGCAAAGTTTTGAATTCCCCCATCCCCCTGAAGGTCGTAGCATCGTCCCTGGACTCCCTGGACTCCTTCATCCTCCAGAACTTTTCGACACCGCGTGAACTTGCTGAGGCCCTGAAGGCCTCAGCCACGGTTCCCGAGTTTGCTGGTGGCCCAAAACTCATCTCAGGGCACAGGCTGGTTGATGCTGCAGTCTTTGAGCCCGTCCCCTACCAGGCAGCCATCAGGGACGGCTGCACCCACGTGCTGGCACTCTGCAGCAACACACCCACCTGTGGCGCTGAGGGCCCAGTCCAGCAGGTCGTCAAAAAATTCATGAACGCAGCTGTTGGACACATAATAAACAACCCCCCTTACATGAAGGAGGCCACTCATGCCAGGCTGGAGGAGGAGAGGTTGAATGGAGGACTGACACAGAGCGAGCTCATGCTGATGGCCATGATCCAGGGGTTGAAAGGGTGGGAGCCGTCTGCCGTTGGGGGACAGGTTTCGTCGATCCACCCACCATCTGAAGTGCTAATGTCTCCATCTTGCACAGACCCCCCAACACTGAGGGTGGGGGCCGAGGAGGGCAGACGATCCGTGCGCAGGGTGCTTGAGGCGCTTGTCAGCGACATGCCAGCCTGAATTGGTTATTATTTGTTGAACTCAGTTTTGAACATCAATCGGCTTGGAGTACACAGTTTTGTTGCCCATTGCGTTGTGCGGGTGAGAATCGAGATGCTAAGGAAGGGCCACTGTGTCAGTGCACGGTGGCATTGGAATTGCTGGTCTGCGCATATGCGCTAGATGTGCATTGGGTGTATGTACTTTAGCTGTGGGAAATTTTGGGAGGAATTAATGCTGTGGGAAGTTTCAATTGTTGAGAGCCGCACTCACATGGGTGCTCGCATGGGTGTTGATGAGAGTTGTTTAGTGTTCTGCATGCATGGAGGGTCCGTCGCAGTGAGGCGATAGTTGGATGGAAGGGTAGATGGTGGGGCTATTGCCCTGCAAACAACAGTTTTGACCCATGGACCATGCATGGAATTGGGAAACTGGTGTAAATTTTTGGTTCCACGGCGTTTGTTGGTATTTGTGCCTGTGGGATCGCTCCAGGCAGTGACAGGTTCCACAATGTGCTTTCGTCTCTGGATTCAAGGCAACCGTGGATATACGGGCAACCGTGTTCCGGCAGTTGTCGCTCATCCTGGATGACAAGGTAAGGATGCCATGCATCGCCCCAAACTGGTGGGCACCTGGAAACGGACACATGGGGCGGCGGTCATATACTTTGCAAGTAGCGGTTGCACCTTTGTAGGCGGCTATGGATTGATTTGCAGTCTTCATCGAGCAAACCAAAGCCATGTGTTCTATACTGGGCTCATCAGCCTATCGGCCAGAATGACATAGTACAATTAATTGAAGTTGATTTTGTTTGGATTGTTTGATTAAGTGCAATAGGTTAATAACCTATTTGTATTCATGCATGTAGGAAAACACGTGTATTGAATCGTGCTAATCGACTACGCTTAGACACGGAACTAATTGTGTAGATACCGCCAAATATTGCCAGTGACGCCTCTTATTAAGAAAACAAGTTCAAGCAAAATGTTTTCGCACTGTGGCTTGTGAGCAAAGCGAGTGGAAATTGGTACACCGCAAGTTCTTCCGTTTTCATGCTGCGCACAAATTTTACACCTCAAATCCTTGACCCAGAACTGAATTGCAAACTGCGCCAGCGGCTCCTGGCATGGCCTTGAACAAATGTCCCATTACGCCGAACGCTCCCGGGCAGACGGGCAGTCGTCCGCCGTCACGCCTGCACCGCCCGAACGCACTCCAGATAGAGAATATATTAGTCCCTCTGTCTTTTCCGTGAAGATGCCTTCTGCTTCCGCTGACAAGGCCAACGCCGGTCAGTGGTTCAGCGTTTAGGGGTTTAGGTTGTCCGACACAAGAAGGGATCTTCGAGGAAAAGACAGAGGGGCCAATATCATGCCCTCCAGATACTGGGCGGCCACGCATCCCGGAGGGCCCAAAGCCAGCCGTGCCAGCGAAAAATGCAAGCATACAACCATACTCCCGCAAAGGTCAAAACCCGCTTGCAGTACACGCCACCGCGCAGCCGCGCCATCTTCGATTTGGCGCCCATTCCTGTCCGACGGCCTCCACCGCGCACGGCAGGCCGGCCGCGCCACGGGCCGGCGGCTCACACCAGGCCCCGGTCCCAACCCCGCCCTCGAATCCTTCGAGCCCCCCCCCGCCGGACCACCCCAAGTCAGATCCTCCGGCTCGCCCGCTCGCCGCAGGCCAGCCGAGATCATCTTCCTTCGCCCGGACACGGCCCACGGGGGGAAAGTCCCGCCCGATCGGCCCCGATCGGTCGCCAGCTAATCCCTTGATCAAATCTTTTGCTGTCGCGCGATCTGTGTCAGGAACGATCTGCAGGCCAGAAGGGCAGGTTGGCGTGGATCCGCAGCGGGGAATCGGGCCCCAAGCCACGCGGGCGGCCGAACGCGCTGATCGCCGGCGAGCGGGGCGCGGATCTGGGCGGCGCCGGGGTCGGTGGATGGGCGAGGAGGGGCGGCGCGCTGGGACGGAGGGGGATCAGTCGACGCCCGCGGCGCGGTTCTGTGTGCGCAACGTCTGGGGCTTCGTGCGCCGGCTGACGGGCTACAGGGCCCCCGCGGAGCGGGACCGCTGGCCGGGCGGCGACAAGGAGCGCTGGGAGGGCCCATCGGGGCGTGCTGGCGTGCTTGAGGCCGGCGGGGGCCTGTGGCGGAGGCTGGAGGGCCTGCCAGCCACGGTGGGGATCTGCAGAGCAAGAGCTGGTGTTAGTTGTCCCCAGGGCTGCGCCAACGACATGGGGATTCGGGGGAGGACCCGAGTTTGTGGCGATGGCTCGCCGAGCGATCACGTGGAGCTGATTGAGAGTCGTGAGCCCGTGGTGGAGGTGGAGGTTGATGGGCGGGATACGAAGAAAGGGGGCCCGTTCAAGGAGGTGGCGGACAGGAAACGCGGCAGGCCGAGGAAAGCCGTTCCGATAGTGGGTGTCAATCACCCGCCGCAGGGGAGGGAGGGGCGCGGCGGGCCCGACGAGCCGCAGCGGCAGGGCGGAGGCGCCCAGGAGGGGGGCTTGGCAAAAAAATGCATGGCCTGCGGCGAGGAAAAGGGGCTGGCGGACTTTCCTGTCAAAGGCAAGCTGAGCATAAGGGTGTGCAACCAATGCAGAGAGGCTCCCAGGAGGGGCACAAGGCAGACCAGGGAGAGCGAGCGGAGCAATGGGGGTGAAGGCGGAGCTGCGGGCAAGGGCGGGGAAGGCAATGATCTGCCGTCCGCGCCCGCTAAGAGGGGCAGACAGACATACAGGCAGGTGGGGGACCGCGGTGGGGATCATAAGGACAGCGAACGCAGAGAGTGTGCGTTGAAAAGGAGGAAGGCATCGGCCTACCAGGAACGATCCGTTGTTGGTGGGGCGTCGCTTCGGACGGCCTTGTTCAGGGAGCAGCAGGCTGCTGCCGGGCTGATGGCTTGCCTTGAAGCTGACACGGAAAGCACAAGCCCAGATGGTGCAGCCAGGCCTTCGAGGGCACAGCTCACGTCTAAAAAGGATGATGGGCGCGATCACAGGGAAGCTGATGGGGCCAGTGTGTCCACTCAAAACGAATCAGAAGATGGCAACCTGCACCTTCGCACAAAGGCTCCATGGAAGGATGTCCTGCCAGAAAACCGCCCGTGGGCTGTGCGTGGTTTTTCTGGGACAGGAGGGAACTCCAGGGGAAATGGCATGTTTGGCCAAAGTGTGGAAATGCAGAGAGGGATGCAGGGGCCAAGGCCTGCCTATCTGGACGTCAAGGAGATGGACTTGGAGACGGAGTTTAGAAAGTTGGAGGGCATAAGTGTGGATATGGACTGCAGACCAAACGCGGTACACCAACTGGCATGGCACACAGATTCAGTAGCAAAGCGGTATGCCAAATGGGGTCCACCCATTCATGGTCGCCCAATGCCAGGGGACCAGTTAGTCCTGCGCAAGCTTGCAAACGATCAGTTTTGCATGGAAAACAGGGATGTGCCCATCAGCTCAAGGACAGTCAGTGACGATGGTGCCCTGGCCGTAGGCATGTACGCTGAGGAGAGTTCGCAGTGCCCGCCAGTGGTGCCCTGCATTGTCAGCCAGGGTTCACAGGAAGTGCTGCAGAAATGGTGCAAGAGATGCATGCGATTGAAACCGCTTACTGAGTTTGGGCGGCACCTCAACAGGGGAAGCAGCCTGCGTTGGTGCAAAGCCTGCACGGCTAGACGCAGAGACAACGAGCTCCGGCGGAACTGCATTAAGGGTGCGCCAAGAGGGGAGAACATGAGCCCACCTGCATACGGCTTTGGCAACAGGCCCCCTGAAATGGCAGAAGGTCGCCAGCAGTGGCAGAAAATCTCTGTGGCAGGATTGAACTGTGAGGGGGGCACCAGCAGGAGTCACAATGCCAGACAGCCCCTGGGATACTCTGATCCCCAGGTGCTGTGCTCAGTGCGCCAGCATGAGATGGAGAGCCGCCAAGATGACGGACAGGGAGGTGATGCATGTGCAGCTCACTGGCATAAGGAGCACAGGCATCTGCCTGCCCACCAACAGGTCGTTCTGCAGCGTGGCGTTGTCAAAACCTCTGGGCGCCACATGGGCCAGCCTGTGCACCATGCGACAGATGTTCCATCTGGAAACGGGCGTCACCTGCAATTCCAGGCCACAGGGCCCTTGGGCCAGAAGCCCCCTGGTGGTTGTAGCTCGCAGCCCCAGAATCTCATCCCCGCAGTCCATGCTGGGGATTTGCCAACGGATCCCCATCTGGTTCGGCAGTTTGGCGTCGATCCACCTTGTGAGGAGCCACCCACCTCCAACCGGGAGTGGGGGTACCGTGAGCTGCAGCAGGGAGGCGTCGCAAGCCCAGGGCACCACAGCAGAAGGAACAGCAAGGATGAATATGACTATGCCAGGGACGAATATGAGTATGCCAGGCTGATGTCAGGAAGAGGGAGGGAGGAGCTGAGGCGACTGACGACTGTCACAAGGTCTGAAGACATCGTGATGGAAGGGCCTGGCAGATGTGTTGATGAGCCGCTGAGTGGTGACGGGGTGGCATGTGCACATGCGGAGGGTGGTGTCGGCCAGGGGGAAGGGGGCAGCGGGAAAGCGTACAGAGAACGGCCCAGGGCGGTGTCTGCCCAGTGCACCCGGTGCTGTGAGGTGAAAGCCGCTGGGGAGTTCTACAGGAAATCGTCGAATGCCAACGGGCTGCAGGCTTGGTGCAAACTGTGCCAGAAGGAGTGGCACAGCCCAGGAAGGCAGGGGGCCTCTGTGGACACATCGTCAGGCAAGAGTGGGTCAGCTGGGCATGAAGTGAATGGCAGCTGCAGGGGCAATTCAGACGGCATCCATGGAGTGGTAACAGTGGTGTCCAGTGGTGGAGAAGAAGGGATCAATCTGCAGGTTGAGGAAGCCCCAGAGCACGGTTGCACAGAACAGGGGGTCATTTGGCAGGATGCACAAGAGGCACCATGGTCTCGTGTGGACCAGGTGCAACGTGCAAGAAGACAGCCTCACTACACTGCGAAACAGCTGGCATCTCAGCAACTGGAGTCCAGGATGCAATACCTTCGCGGCCAGCCCGCCCAGAGCTTGTTAGATATTGACGGCAATGGCCAGGTCCCTGCAGCAATGCACTTGCAACCTAACGGCCACTACATTCCTGGCGACATTCGCATATCGAGCTCGATGTTTATGATGGACCACCACGGGTGCCTCCAAAGCCAACCGTCACGGCAGGATCTGAGGCCCAGCCGTCTTCCTCAGGCCACTCCCTCTACTGGCGATGTTGATGGCCCCGATGCTGTGGCAAAGACATCTGCAGGCCCATTGGCAAGGGTTGGCCATCGTAGAAAGAATGCCAATCCTAGCCGCCTGACTGATCCCCCACAGTCTCCCAAGGCTCATGCTGAAGGTGGCTCGGGCTCTTTTGTGGGGATGAAGGAAGGCGAGTTTACCCTTGGGGGGATGGTTCCATGGGACATCCCACCGATGGTGATGGGACTGGTAGAGTCAATGACCGAGGAAGGCATCCAGGAGTGCGTAACTGCACTAGGATTCATGGGGTTCGTCCAAAAGCTCATGTCCTAGGGTTCTGCACAGGCAAGAGGACGACTGGCCGCATCGGTGTTCTGCTTGTGCAATCGCCCAAAGTCGGTATGGTGGATTGTGTGCCTGGCTTCTTTGCAAATGCATAGCCAGGGGTTGAAGAGCACTTGAATCGCAGGTTCAGACACCAAGCTGCGTTTCAGCTGTGTCATTCATCGTCCCAGTGCCTGTGGAACGATCCATGTGAAACTATTCGCTCGCCTCGGTGTGACAAAATCACCTGTTGGTTGCAATGCAGATTCTGTCTGGCAGGGAAGGCCAGCATCAGCACTGATCCTTGTGCTGTGCTGGCCACTGCAATCCAAAGTCCTGCAGAGTCGTCACAGCCTTGGTGTGGGCAGAATTGACACAATTGAGCCATTCCTACCATGTGGACAAGTAGTTGGTAGATACGACTGCAAGCACAGGATCAGGAATGTCGAGTCGAGTTTTCAGACTACAAGGGCAAGAATCTCTCACACATTGATATGGTACTCCCCATCCTGTGTCCCAAGCCGTCAAAAACGAAAATAATATTGATGAGTCCTCTGCCACACAGGGATGACCTGTGTCTATTGGATGACCCACAAACTGCAGGCCAGCAACAAGTGGGATGCGACCTCGTCGTCGACGGGCACACTCCCAACCATTGACCACATCTCACTTTCCGTATCCTTCCCTACTCTCAGTAAGGATTGCATATCCACATCTGCTGTGGGCTGCCAGCAGCATGGTGGATGTGTGTCGGTCCTTAACAGAACATCGGTAATGGTCTCGTATTCTGGCTTGAAACCGAGTATGCAGGCAGCTTAGGACTTTGGCGCCATGATGAGCTTTAGCAAAGGATGCACATAAACCAGAGCCAAAGGGTAACAGATGAGGTGCAGCACAAATATCATAACATATCATCAGGTATCGAAGCATGGCAAGGACTCCACCAATGCTGTGGGACACAGTTTCTGCTGCTGCCATCCGTGATACGCATCCAGTCGTGGCTGCGAATGCCTGCATGCCCACGACCCTGCAATACCCTAAAAGTGGGTGCATCCATGTGGTATGTTTAAAATGGTGCCTGGCGCTTTTCAGACATCGCGAAGGACACTCAACGGTGCAATCTGCAAGGTGCCTGGTACAGAACAAGCACGATCAACAGCGGCACAACACAGATTCAAGCTTCAAATCAAATAACTGGTTATATCAAATGAACGTGGTTAAGAATCAACAAGCTATGGTACGTTCGTTTCTGGAGCCTTGAACATATCCACACAGCTATGGCAGTGGTACTTCATCTATGTGCCTTGTCACAGCCTGCAGAATCTCCTTGACCGGCTTGTGGGTGTTGTCGGGCGTTTTGGCTACAATGCACCAACGCTCACCGTGCCGGGGCTGCGATTGAGTACACCTGGGAAAACAGGAGAACCCGCAAATTAGCACCAGGAATATGCTTGTGGGGACTGAGGAACAATTGCTTGATGCTGCAGCACCAAGCATCGCCTGCAATGCACAACAGGTTGCATTCGTTCTGTGACATCGATCGTGTGCAATCCACAGAATCAACAGCCAGCAGCACATTTCATAAGTCGCTTCATGCCTAGGTACAAAAACGCTCATCAAAGCCAGGCAAAGTCCTTGTTGCCAAGACAGCCAACATGCACCAGATACTACCTAAGCATCAGCATTCCATACCAAGTTATGATGATATTCAGTAGTCAGCAGTGGGCCACATGATTGCAAACCAGTGCAACTGCAGCAACGTGGCCACGAGTTCAACAGCAAATGCTGCGTGCATTCACGACAAGTTGCATCTCCTGATGTGGAGTTGATAACAACAGCAGTTGCTGCGCGCCCTTGAAGAAGAACTGCCCAACACAGGCGTTTCTAGGCATCCTGAGAACTGGCGCCCTCCAGGGCCCCAAGCATATCGATTGTCCTCACAGGGTAGCATGGCCACCACAGGTTGAAACGACAACGCAAGGATGCTGTGGGTAGCGAAGCACATCACTTTGACTGAAAGAGCATGTGCCAGGCAATGTGAACACCCATACTGAACCAGAACTGTGCAATGAGACTTTCATGGATGCAGCGATTGATGTGATGCGGTAGTCTCCACAGTGACAGCAGCACCACATAACAGATAACCACATGAAGAGCAACAAACACATGCACTCAAGGGGGATGCTATGGGCTATATGAACAGGACAGTTGAACAAGCAAGCTGTAGCGTACCGTTCAATCACACTCTCCTGCTGCTCGGGTGTTCCATGCTGCATCTCCAGTTTGAGGAGCAGCGCCCAATGGTCTCCAATGTCTGAATCTAGTGTCACAGCACGGTTCAACCAGTTCCGTGCCTTCACGATCTTTCTGTTGCTGAGAAACAGCTCAGCCACTGCAGCGATAACATACGGATCGTTGTCACAACGGTCCAGGGCATCCGCGCACTTCCCCTTCATTTGTGCCCTTGGTGCCATTCGGATGGCCTCTGACAGCAGGAGACCGCTCGTTGGGCAGTCTTGCAGGGATTTGGCCAGCAAGTTTTCAGCAATATTTGTGTTGCCGGCACGCCGCTCAGTTCGGATTGCAGCCAGCCACAATTCCGGTGTTTTAGGCATCTTCTTCCGGGCCTGTTCTAGCAGGTTGCGAGCTACCAACACACGGCCCTCATTTTCCTCAAGACGAGCGGCAGCCCTGTCCAGCAGCACGACAGCAAACATCGGTCAACGGATGGGTGCAGCAAATGGTGCAGTGCACATCTGCAAACAAAGGTGGTGCAGTTGGGACATGCAACAATACACCATCACCTGACAACAGACACAGTTTCGTAGGCACCAATGTGTCGTGAGTTTCCCAGGAACATGAGGAACAAGCAAACTGCTATATGGAGGTGTCAACATGTCCTGACAGGTTTCCACGACACAAAATGTACTGAAAGACACCCCCTTGGCTGGACACACCGCCATGGGATTCATCTACAGGAGCTGAGTTATCTCAAGCACTGAACATGCCATTTCCTTTCAAAGGAGTAGACATTAATGACAAGTGATGTAACCCTGTAAACCCAGTGTAAAACAAGCACCACAGCCAGCGTTGGTAAAATGATGCTATCCTAATGTCTCTCAACTCCTACTTCCAAAGTGCAGTGCTGTCCATGCATCTGGCAAGGCCCTTCTTGTACACGGCTCGTGCTCTCTCTTTGTCCCCGTTTTTCAGCTCCAGCTGACCTGCCATGAGCCACAACTTAAAAAAATATGGGAATTTCTCCAGGCCTTTCTGCAGGAGCTCTGACTCCCTCTCAGTGTTATTGAATTCCCGCTCCACAACGGCAGATTTCATCCAAACACGGGGGGTGCTGGCTGTGCTGCCACGTGCCTGCAGTAAAAACACCCCACGCTATTTCAGGAACATATCATTATGGTCACAAACAGGCCAGTGGTAACCATGAAGTCCCCTAAACGCAGAATGGAATGCATGCAGCAAAAGCAGTCAGACACATGCACAAACTCACACAGCCAGCAACGGCACAACTCTGCACAATGCACAACCACTTGAAGACCGCAATAAGCTGAGCCGCAAGTAACACATAAGTGAGCAGGCCTGGCATCTTGGATCCTGGATACTGATTTTGCTGACCTGGCTGTTGCTACAGCTTTTGCACGTGGTAAAGTTGTTACCATAGTGGTTTTTCACACATACAAATGTGTCAAGTCTGACCCAACAATGTACACATCTAGGCCATCATACTAGGTGCATGCAGCCATCATGCTGGCCTGCTCATGGCCAGCATCAAAGTAGTTTGTCTGACCTTCTCAAGAATTTTCCTTGCTCTTTCAGGCTCTCCATTTTCGAATTCCAACTTGAAGGCGGCCAAATAAATTTCTTCACTGTCAGGATTCGCTTCAAAAGCAGATTGCAATATGAGACGTGCGGCAGGCACATCTCCAGCCAGCCACTTCTCCTTTGCAGCCATGAGCCAAAGAATCTCAGCCTGTGGACAGTATCTTATGGCCCTCATCAAGAGCTCATCCAAGGAAGCCTGAGTTCCGTGCAATTTCTCGAGTTGAGCAGCACCCCTGTATCATACAACAGAGCGATGAATGAGTACCTGGCTGTCATGTTGCATGCATATGCAAGCAGCCAGTACACAAGAGAATCAAACTCATCTCGAAGCTCAAAAGTGCAGAACACTACAGGACACTGCAGCCAAAAGGCAGAAGGTTGACAGAACTCCTTGTGCCATGATACAGCTGCTTTGCAGAGACCGACCTGGAAATTCTCTTGACACATCGTGCTAATGCATTCATGATTGAATTCAAATGGTCCACAGCAGACTCTGGAGATATGACCTCGGTTCATCCAAAAATAAATTATCTGAGAAGAACTTCTGTGGAGCCCTTGCAAACCACAAGCAGTCCATCTCTTTTGGAGCAAATTTCTCACCTCCAGACAGCATACTGTCCTGGGAACACCGTGAGGGTGTGCTTGTAGATGGCGCGTGCTGTCTCAACACTGCCCCTCCGCTCGCATTCCTCTGCATCTGCCAGCCAAGTGCGCTGCCTGTCCTCCTCCTCAACCCCCAATGCCACCACGCCTTCAACAATGGCAGCACAGGTAGCCAGCATTGGAGGGTTGGCCCGTTCAGCATTCTCAGCCTCTTTCAGCCATGCCTCCCTGAGTGACAAAACAGAGCCAGGCAAGGCCAGGATAAGTCAAACAAGGCATGCAACTGCCAGCATATACAGAAAAATCTTTCAGAATGGAGACTGTGGTTCAGACCAGTGGCATGCCCGGACGATGACTAGATCAAAAATAACAATTCATACAATTGCACACCAAGGGGTAATAACGATCCTTCATGAGGAGTGACTCATTAATCTGTATCACAAACACCTAAAGGTATGAAATCGGCACAAGCAAACATTGGTGCGCAGTTGCTCGATCTTCTGCCTCCAGAACCTGTCAATGACGACTCCATTTGTCTTGAGGGACTCCACTGCACGTGAGATGAGTCTCTTAACCATCTTCACATTGCCTTGCGCCTCCTCGAGTTTGGCTGCAGTTATCCATATCGAGTGGTCGGTAGGAATGGCCTGTCTTGCTTTGTTCAGCACCTTTTTTGCATTCTCATAAGTTTCCAAGCGTGCCAGCGCCAGCCAGAGTTCAACATGCTGAGGGCAGCATTCCACAGCCCGTGACAGAAGGAACCTGGCATCATCTTCATTCGCCAGTTCCACAGCAGCCTTCCACAGTCTCACTGAGTTGGGAATCTGCTCCAATGCCCTTCTTAACACTCGGCTCTTGGCGGCTTCGTTCTGCAGTTTCGCACCCAAGACAAGATATCAGTTGTGAGCACCCCATTATCAATGAAGGAATGAACAGCCACTGCCAAAGCCACATCTGAACATAATGGGTGACATTAATGTTCCATGGCACAGTTGCAACATTCTTCAGAAGATGGGCACAATACCAAGCAACAAAAGCAAACTGGCAAACAGAGCAGGGCATGTAGGAAAGTACCCAGAGTACAAAGCTGCAAGAGGTGAAGCAATATACGTACCGTCTCTAACCTTGCCGCCTGCATCCAGAGCTTCACAGATAATGGGTTAAGAGCGACGCCTTGTGCCAAGACAGCCTTGGAATTGTTTGGGGGCTGCAGCCGGGCAGCCTCCAGCCACACATCCTCACTGTGGGGGCACTGCTCGCATCCCTTTTGGATGGTTTGCCTTGCTGCTTGCAGCTTACCTGCCTGGAGCCAAGCACAAACACAATTCAGATAATGCGTGCACTCAAGAATGCAGCAAGTGTGCTGAATCTGCACAAATCACATTTAAATGATTGGAAGATACAACCGTTCATTGGCAATAGTTTCAATATACACTGGCAGTACAGCCCCTTTGCAGTAGAATTGAAGCAGATTCGTAGATTTGCCGCATTTCACATCATAGACACAGGAGCAAAGGCTCCTCCTCAACTACAAGATGAACACACTGGCCGCCTCCAAATGTGTGTGGCCTGCTGCACCAGATATCACATGCAAGCATCGCTGCAGGGCACCAGAGCAACAGCTAGCTTGTACAGCAATGCTTACATGGGACCACACACTGTAACAAGAATGACACAATGACAGTGTATGATCTGTTTTTCTATCACCGCAGGCAGTGTCCTTTTGTACAGCCGGGAAACGTAGTTGACTAGTCACTGCACCATCAGAATGGGCTCCTCGATCGTTACACCTGATGGGCCAGGGCATGCCTTTGTGCCTCCCAATGTTCAGTGTTACAGATGCACGAGCCAACAAACACAAGTGAGCAAACCACACACAACTGCTCCTAAACATGAATCAAAGTCCACAGCGACAACAAGCAAGCAGATCTGTAGCGCTGATTCTCCAAATGGTTTGGATAGAGCTTACCCATTCCTCAAGCCGTGCTGCTGCAATCCACCCTGGAGCATGTCGCTCGTTTGTTTGAATTACAGATCGCAGCAATAGCCTGGCCTCTGATATCGTGTAACCGTTATCCAGCCCCATGCTTCCGTTGATCCAACACGCCCAACAGAAACAGAGTCGGCCATTGTGTCCAGTTTCAGGCCAAACATTGTGGCACGGCCCTCACCTGCACAAAGGAATGGTGCCTTTGGAATTATGCAGAATTTGATATTCTGAATGAGCACCTTCCGAGCAGCCATGCACTGCGCAGCATAAATTCCTTCAGAGGTTCATCTTGTCGGCGCAATGGAGCAGTGCACTGGACAATCGAGATCAGGAATGCATGCAACTGCAACATCAAGGTCGCGGTGCCTACAATCTGCTCTGAACACGGAAAACCTCAGAGTGGTGCTTGTCTCCATGTCCATGCCCAGCTGCCACTATAGCTCAAAGGGCATTTTCACAAATAACAGTTGCCTTTGATCATCCGTTGCTCAGTCCTTGTGCTTTGTGCAGAAACAATTAGAAGTTGGAACACAATGCAGGAACATCGCAGGAAGGTGAGTTGTGAGCACATGACCTTATTGTGGTGACACCAGAAAGCGCACCCACTTCTATTGGAGAATGGGCGGAAGATGCGTATGTTGATGAGTACTTTATCTGGCGACAAGAGAAATAGCAACAAGCGCATGGCAGCAATTATTTCAGACTACCTTGCACACATGCTCGGCATTCGTTCGCACTATCAACGGGGCTGGCTGTTCCGGGGCTGGCTGCACTTAGTGACCACATTGCATGGACAGGATGAACTCAGGCTGGCCCGCCAGTACACTCACCAACAGCAGTGAGGTCTGTCATGGTGGAGGCAGTCCCAGCCAATGGTGTTTCCAGACCAGGATCGACCTTGTTCACAAGCTCCTTCTCTGCTGCAGCCTTGGCCAACAGTGTGTCAGGAGGAGGCACAAAGCTCTGCATGCGGCGGTGCTTCTTAATTGTGTAGTCGCCAATGTCAGGAATACTGTTCCAGTCCGTTTCGCTCACATCGGCTAGTTTTCGCTTCAGGTCTGCGAATTGTTCTGTAATCTTTGGGTTCTCCGAGCGAAATTTTTCAATTTCATCCTTGAGACGCTTCTCTCGCCGGTCCTGCACACAGAACCAACAACGAGGGAACTCAGGGAGAAGCATCCATCCTTGCGCATGCATGATTGCAGCAATGAAGAATTCTTGACAACATAATTGCAATTTAGCAACTCGATAATCTACAGATCTATGGCCAATTGAGGGCACATGAATCTATCCAGTCACCATTGATTGTGGTTATAACTTCTACCACTTGTGAAATATGAAATGGGCAACATGTTTGTCCATTCCCTGCACAGAGCAGTGGAGCAGTGAGCAGTGTGCTTTACTCAGCCTCACATTCATGCCACCAACTGCATTGTCTGTTTCACACTGTTGCAATACTCTTTTAACTGTGTTGCTTCTTTCTTTTGCTGTTTCAACCTACTTGCTAAAGGATGGCACGGTGCTGTCAGTCGCCAACATCTGGGATTTGAATGCTATGCATCTTGCGCAAGGGGTGCACCGTTTTTCTGGATGTCACCCATTCAGATACCTGAAGCTCTTTCCACAAAATGGAACCTGGTTATGTCTATTGGAGCTGATCAGCTGCCACAAGACATCAGTCCAAATGGACCAGCTAGCGAGGCAACAACACATATCTGAAATACCACATAGAGAATGCCTGAAACAACTGGCCAAGCTCAAAACCGCAAGTGTGTGGACCCACAAGGACTTCATTCAACTACGACTCTGGCACGTTCTGGCTGCCTCCCACTTTTCTTCACTGCTGACACTTTCCTTCATTGCTGACAACTCAGGGACCCAAGCACCTTTGCGACCAAAGATGACATACCCTGCGCCTCAAGTCCATGTGCCTGTCGATAGCATCCCAGACCTCATCGGCTTCTCGATCATCTTCATCATAGTCCCCCCACGTACCGGCCAACATTCCAGAGTCGTTGCCCATGAACTCGTCGAAGCGAGAATCGTCCATCTCATTTTCTTCTTCGTTCTCGCTTCGGCGCATCCCAGCACCACCCTGGCAGAAATCAGTGTCAATGGAACAGTTGAGCAGAAGCAACAATCCTGGTTCAAAGAAAACTGCAGCAAACTCTGTGTAGATGGAACTACGGTTGAGGCAGAACAAAGAGGGGCTGTTGTGCTCGAATTTGTGGCAGACCCTTTTAACACAAGGGAAGGTGAGGCAGGGTTCCCAAAACGACAGCAGGAATGACAGGGAGTTGCATCCAAGACCAGAAAACGGATTGTGGATCAAACGTCGCCTGCTGCTCAATAAGGGCGGGAGAGCCACAGCGCCGCCTTCTGTGCACAAAGCTCAGAGACGAGTTGGGCAAGCCCCCACACAATGGTGCGGGCTGGTCAGTCGCGCAGGCAGCACGTGACTTGAACCTCGCCCTTTCACAGGAATGCCCCGCCGGGTTGGCCAACAGATCGAAGACAGCATGCGGCCACCCCCAGGGTCCAACTCACGGTGAGGTTGGAGGGAACTTCCGGCGCCATCCGCGCAGGCCCAATGTCCGACCGCGTGGTGAATCCTGTGGCGCCGCGGCCCAGGCCGGGCACGTAGTTGGCGGGCGGAGGCACGCCATTTAGGTCAAGCTTCTGTCCAGGCGCCTTGGACGGCGGTGGCCTCATGGCCATGGCTGCAGGCTCCCACGCAGGTCGGCTGGCTTGGGTCCCGGCGCTGTGGCTGACCGCCTGGCGCACCCCAGAGCGTGTCCTGAAACAGTCTTTCTAATGACCCAATTGTGTGCGTCTGGAATAGGGTTCAATTGCGAATCTGTTACGAAGAAGCCTACAGAACAACTCCTTGGCCTCCGCTCTGATGTGGCCGCAGCGCAGACCCACATTGGCATCTGCTTTCTCCCTTACCCGCGCGCAACATCCAGGGACAGCAGCAGCGTTGAAAACGGGGGGGGACTGGGTACCGCCCTAGCTGCGGCGGAGTCGGGGATCGACAGGTGCCCAGCGCCCATCGCTGGCTGTCGCATTTCGTCCCATTGAGAGGTGGTGCAGGTACGTTTTCAGCGGGTACTGTTCTCTTTAATGGTTGCAACCAGCGGCCAGAGCGGACAGTGACCGCGTGGCGCCTGGAGCACGCCTTTGCGAAGAATCGAACAGCCCAGTTGCTTGGTTTTGCAACACAAGGGGAAGGACCAGACGACAAACTCGTGACTGTGTCCCACTCAACGGAAAATCGCGACGGTTGCAGTGTCTCGGGATGCATCACAGGTGAATGCAGGGCCTGGTGCAGGAAATTGGACTGATGTGAAATCAAGTTAGGTTCTACCAAATCAATGGTGGCATCAAGGGCAACAAACTTATCAGACTGTTGGCGAAGCCGCATGTCCTGCTTCTGCAAAAAGTTGTTGGCCAAACCTGGGCAATGGGGGGTCTGAACTTGCAAAAGAAGATGCTACTGCACTCTAGCCTTGGCTGCTCAAAAGGCTTGGATTTTAGACTACTTTTGGCACAGTGATCAGCAGCGATGTCTGCATCCTGTGGACCAGCCGAGAAGTTACTGGAGGTACATGGAGTCAGTTCTGGGGGAGAAAATGCCCAACCCAAACCATCAAATTCAGCTGCCGATATTTCAAAAATGCAATATGAGGAATGTGGTGATTTTGTTTGGGTTTTGGAAGGGCTCAGGCAACTCGATGGGTTGAGCATTTTTGAATGCCAGCATGGGGGAGTGGCCACAGCACTGCATATCAGAAGGGGCCCAAGCAGCTCCCTACCCTGTGAGCGAGATGCAACGAAATCGCACTGTGGATGCTTGTCACCACCTTGAGAAGCGTATAGTGCATGGTCAGTGCGCCGTCACTGGTGGTGATAAAGTTCCTTAGCCATCCCGGTTCGAGGTCCCGCTCGTCGCAATCGAATGCACGCGCAGCGATGGGCCACAAGGCAGCACAAGTCAAACCGTTTTGGTTCGACCTCTGTGGCAACCTTGGTGCACGCGGTGCCCAAACGCACTCGCCGTGCATGGTCGGACAAGCAGCCAAAACTCAACTTGTCTTACAACCAAACCAAGAGAAGCCACGAACAGTCTCGGGCTCTCTTTAAATACCAGAATGCGCCTCTTCTTTCGCCCACCAGCACTCACACTCAGAGCGCCGGATTGAACTCACACTTCACACACGCACAACACGCTACCCCACAGCACCGACCCATGGCATCGACCCACGGCACCAACCCACAGCTCCACCCAACAATGCCAACTCATGATCCCCAAAATTAGTAAGATTGAAGCTGATTGTTGGCCGGCCGTCCTCCTGCCATCTCAATCAGGTCAATGTGTGCACCAGTCAACCAGCACATGAACAGGTGCTTGCATAACATGGCAGCTGCGCCTGTCATGGTGTGTCAGACTTTCATCTCTTTAGCTTGGCCTTTTGATATGTATTCACTGCTCTCATTGCGTTTCACTGCACATCAGTGTTCAGCCACTGACCTCCAGTTATGGGAACTGGAAAGTTGCATGTGAAACATCGAGAAAAATGACAGCTATCCAAAGATATTGTTGGCCTTTTGATATGTATTCACTGCTCTCTTTGCGTTTCACTGTACATCAGTGTTCAGCCACTGACCTCCAGTTATGGGAACTGGAAAGTTGCATGTGAAACATCGAGAA
>CAJHUC010002513.1:0-43352 GCA_905146915.1 Ostreobium quekettii | reverse complement strand
CTGGACACAAAAGATTGACTTGGTTGAGCAGACTGTGGCAGAGGCACCACGATGCAGAAGGTATTGTCAGGCATCTGCCTCCAGGTGCAATGTTTCTGGCATGGTTTTGGCAAGTGCTGTCAAAGCAACATGTTGTTCCTTGTGTTGTTGACGCCCAGCCCTTGACACGAGGGGCACGCATTCTTGGTTCCAGGGTAATATGTTCAAGAGTGTGTTGAGCTTGGCAAGGTGATGTACGATTGCACACAGTGTTGTGGCAGTATCTCCCAGCAGCAAATACAGTGGAGCTCTGTGTAGTCAACAAGGCTACACATGCTCGAGATGGGGCACGATCCATCGGTCTTTGCATGCCTTGAAAAGCACTCTCGACCTCATTGACTTCTGCTCCAAGTGGTGAGGACCTTCATTGAAGATCTGTGTGCGTTGGGCAGATTTGGCAAATGGCTGACTACATCTACGATGACAGCTACTACAAAGAGAACACAGGCTGTGACAGATGACAGTGATGCCAGCAAACCGTGCACAAGTGCCTGCCAGGGCCAGGAGGCCGCAGGTAGCGATGTCCCTCAAGACTGCACTTGAGAATGGTGTGTACAGGCACCAAACATTCAATGCTGTCATGCATTGCACATCCGATTGAGGATGGCCAGGACAACTGCAATTGGGCACTGACAGCTGAGGGATGGCCAGGGTGCGGCACTGTGCAAAACTACTCAAAGGCATGCCTTGCAGTGCAGCTGCTCCCAGGGCGGTTGCACTGGTACAGCCAGCAAGGCGCAGTGCCCAGTTAGATAGGCAGTAGAAGGTAGGGTGAGTGTCGGAGCAAGCAGGGCAGCTCTAATCCCCAGAGCATTAGATCAGGAACCATTGATGTAGCTTGTGTGATGCTGTTGATCATGGCTTCAATTCCATGAAGGCTACTGGTGTCAGTGCTTGGCCGACGGTGTGCAGCTGTTCACAGAGCATCCGCAACTTAGTTGGGGCGCTGCTGCCATGAACATCCATCTGATACGATTCGGTACGCTTCGATACGATTCGATTCGATACGAATCTCTAAAGGGAATGGGTGGAAAGGATGTGTGCATCGTCTCACGTAGTGTCGCTCTCAACAGTTTTGGCATTGACGGGAGGCGAGGGACGAAATAAACGGATGATGGACAGAAAAACCAAGAAAGGAAGGCTCTGTTGGATGTATAAATACCTGTCATCGAATGCAAGGTGCAAGGGCCCTGCTTTGCCATTCGAAGGAGAAGTTAAACAAAGGAGTGTGCCTCACGGCAGCGTCCATGTCGCTTTTGGCAATGGGTGCCAAGGTATTGGCGAATTCGAATTTGAAGTAAGATGCAAGTCTCAAGGTCATCTGACCCGCAGGGACCTTTCGAAAATTGCACCGCCCACAGTGCTACCAACACTGAATTAGTCAAGGCAGCTGAACGCGACAACCAGGGCAAGTCGTGAAGTCCCAAAGGACGAAAAAGGACATTTGTGAACGCTCTAACGTGATGTCGATGGCATTGATGGGGTCCACGAGGCCGCACATGACTAAGCGAATTCAAAAATTCGAAAAAGTGTGCACGCCCAGGTTCGAACTGGGGACCTTCAGTGTGTGAGACTGACGTGATAACCAACTACACCACGCGCACTGCTGTGCCACATGGCTAAACTATACATTATTTAATTGTTTATAATTAGCCTGCATTTTTTACGAACATCCAGAATCACACCATTTTGGCACGAGCCACCTGGCTTTCAATGCGTTGTGAGTTCCCATTACGTAGCATGTCCCCCCCACCCAATCGTGCTGTCGATGCAGTCGGCTCCACCATGGTGAACCATGCAAGGGCAGGCGTGACACAGAGGTGCAAACAACGCCATGGCATTTGCGGCCTTGCGCTCCGTGCCCTCTGTGGGACACGCGACCTCGTCCTGGTGGTGCGGGCCCACCCCTTGGATTCGCATTTGCAGCGCCCGGCCCGCCCTCCAGCCACGTCCAGTAAACGTGGTACGAGTGGTACAATTGGTACACGCAGTGCATGCGGTACATGTTGTACATGGACTGCCGAAACGTACTTCAAATGCACGTCGATGAGTGCAGCGCATGCACGGGCACCATGAGGGAATGCATGCCAAAAAGTCAAGCAACCGTCGCATCAGGACTTCGGGGGCCAGCCAGCCAGGAAGCCCCTCCAGCAACCAGGCGGCTTGTCCGCGGCCAGGGACCAACCCGCGCAGTACAAATATGTGCATGCACACAATGTCCACGTGCGCACGCGGAGACCTGATGTAATACCCCATCGATGCCCTCCATCACGGGAGGTTTTGCCCACCAGAAACGGCGAGATCCGCGCCACCATAGTGCGTAGTACACAACACATACATGGTACATAGTACACAACGCACAGTACATAGCACCACACTGCGCCGCTCCAACAACACAGCTGGCAGCGCGGGAAGCAGCAAAGCCCCTCGCTCACGAGGCGACTTGATGTAATACACCCCATTGATTCCCTCCATCGCTCCATCGGGTGAAGTTTAACCGCCCGCAACACGCGATGTGCGCGAGACCCGCGACGGCAACCTGGCTGACTGTGCCCGAGGTGACGGGAGGTAACGGGAGGCCAGGCGGCACCTGCGTCCGCCACGGTGCCAGCCGCCCGACCAGTCAACCCGGCCGGCACCAGCGCCGAAGGTACTCGGACGCATCGTGGGCGAATATTCCCCAGCCCCGCCACCCGACTCCCGCCCTCCCGGGCCCGCCATCAGCCCGCCCCAGCGCCCCGGGGCCAGTCCAGGGTCGCTGGCGCGGGCGGTGTGCTCGGTCGCCATGCCCTCCCAGCCGGCGCCGCAGGGCGCCGAGTCCTGCCGCAGCGAAGGCGAGAAGGCGTTTCTCAAGTCGCCCAGCATGCGCCGCGTGCTGTCCGTGCGGGACTACATCAGGACCTGGCCGCTCAAGCCGGAGGCGAAACTGATGTACGAGTGCTTCGCCGAGTTTTGGGGTACCATGATGATCGCCGTGTTCGGGGTGGGGTCCGTGAACACGGCCATAGCGGTGGGGGCGCACTCCGACCTGTGGCACGTGGCCATGATTTGGGGCTTCGGCGTGTCGCTGGCGATTTACTGCACGGCGAGCGTGTCCGGGGCGCACCTCAACCCGGCGGTGTCCCTGGCATTCGCCATGTTCCGGGGCTCCCAGTTCCCCTGGTCCAAACTGGGGTGGTACTGGCTGGCGCAGATGGCCGGGGGGGTGGCCGGTGGGGCGATGAACTTCCTCATCTTCTTCCCCTACATAGGGCGCCAGGAGCGCCTGGAGCGGTTGGAGGATCCCGGTTTCAGTCGCGGCGGCGGCGGCAGCGAGATCAGCGCCATGGTGTTTGGGGAATACTATCCGGCGCCGGACTGGGTGAGGGGCAACGAGCTGGAGGGCGAGGACGCCAGCAAGCTGGTCAGCACGCTGGGGGCGCTGTGCGTCGAGGCCTGGGGCACCGGGATCCTGATGTTCGTGATCATGGCCCTCACGGACGACAAGCAGAAGGTGCTAATCCACAAGGAGATGGTGCCGTTCATGATCGGCTTCACGGTGGCCGTGCTGATCGGCTGCTACGCGCCGCTCACGCAGGCGGGATGGAACCCGGCGAGGGACTTCGGCCCGAGGCTGGTGGCGGCGATGGCGGGCTGGGGAAAGATAGCCATACCCGGCCCGAGGAACGGTTTCTGGGTCTACATCCTGGGCCCCATGCTGGGCGCCCCCCTGGGCGCTTTCGCCTACGTTATGACGATCGAGCCGGGGTTGAGAATGGCCCAGTGAGTGGCGCCGAGGGTTTGTTCCCCCGAGGAACCGTTCGAGCATGGAAGGCTTTTCAGCACGAGTTCGCGCGAAGGAGCGGCCGAGCGCCGCATCACCCGGCCAGAGGCTTTGGCTGGGTGGAGAAACCCGGGTGCCGAAGCTCCCAGCCAGAGATTTGGTCGGGTGGGTCGGAGAGAGGGCCCTGGCGCTCTGTGGGGGGGGGGATAACATGGTAGAGGAGTGACTTAGGGGTCGGGGAGGAGGGCGGCTGGACCGAGGTCGGCTCGCGAATTCGAGAGCCTCGGGCGGAATTCGACACGCGAAGGCCTTGGGGGGCATCTAGGAGGCCATCCGGCCGGACGGTCCCCGAGGGAAGCATTGAGAAGACCGCGCCTGCAAGCTCCCGTCGCGAGGGATTGTGTGGGCGGCGGGATGGACCGGATGCTGGGAGGGGTGGGGAAGGAACGTTTCGATTTTTGACTCCGCTGGGCGACGACCCTTCGAGGGTTGCTCCCCTGTGAGTTTTGGGCCCGCTCGGCCGGGCGCGTCCCGCGAAATTGGGCCTTTCTGCCATCCCAGCGCCATCCGTCGCCCTGATTTCCTCCGTGGAAGAGTACGGTCCCGATTGCACTAGAAGAAGAAACAGGTGTGCGGTGCCTGTCAGGACGTTCGCGATGTTTTAGGCGCCCACGGCCCGTTGCGAGGCTCCAACGGGCCGGTGGCCAGCCGAGCGCTGGCCAGACGGTGGTGTTGCTTGTGGACGACCCGCTCGCCATTTTTCAGTGTGTGTGTTCAACGTATGAGGGGGCTTTTGACATTTCATTCACACCGTTGGGGCAACACGTGAGAGGAAGGGGTGCTGGTTTTCTGTCCCTGTTGATTTCCAACGCGCGCCATTGAGGACCGCAGTTTTGGAACGGTGGCGCTTGTCCATCTCAATTGCTTGCAATGTGGCGTCGCTTTTGTGGGAACCAGGGTACCTGTCTCTTTGAAATCGCAACGTCTCTTCCATCGTTTGCCACGGACTCCTGCTTGCATCCGCAGGAATGACAATTGGAACTGTACATGGCCTCCAAATCATTCCAATCCGTTTGCCCTGTTTTTCAAGCGGAAGGGAATTGTCATTGTGTCCATGCATTCGTTTGCCGCGGATTCCTGCTTGCATCCACAGGAATGACAATTGGAACTGCACATGGCCTCCAAATCATTCCAATCCGTTTGCCCTGTTTTTCAAGCGGAAGGGAATTGTCATTGTGTCCATGCATCGGCCGTCCTTGAGCCCATCACATCGTATCCACGTGTTGGTGTATACCCTTCGATTCAAGTTGTGCCAAAAGCGACAAAGCACAGCACTTACGCCTGGACGCCGATGTGGAGCATGAACCGGGCACAGACTGCACACAGTGTATAGTTCAGTGTGTTCGGGGTTCATGTCCTTCACCGCACACAGACTGTACAAGATACAACTTTTCGTGACACCACGATCCAAAGCAGGTGTGCGCGATGGTTAAGGGTCCTGCGCCCAACATGGACGAAATTCCCTGTCCTAATTGCACTAGACCGCTCAGCAGCAAACCCACCCGCGCCCACACAAGTCGGACTCCTTGCGCATTGTGGGGTCGTCTGCGGAACATGGAGATGACGCCCTGCATGGCAACAAAAAACCATTCCCATGCTGTGATTGATCTCTTTCCTGTTTCCAGAGGGACATTGCGTGGGAGCTGCGGGGTGGTCCAGGATGAAATGAAACAAAAGTGAGCAATCGACAAACAGTGTGCTTCGAGTTCGGCCCGGCATCGCATTTTAAGTTGCGAGGGGTGGGATCTGTCCCGTCCTTGTGACTAATGTGGCGGTAACGCCTGAGGCCCGCGGGGCATCTTTGGGAAATGATACTTGATCGATTTCGCCCATCGCCACCTTGGGGCAGATTGGCACATGCCAAAGGGGAATAGGCGTCAAGGATATGACTCCACTTTGCAAATCGCGGGCAATTCGGGCACAGAAATCTGGACACAGACGGCCCACGCCCCTTGGGCACTCAGGCGCACACAAATCCTGGGCATTCTGGGCAAAGCCACTGACATAAACTGCACAGATTCGCACATATCCCCATGCAACTCGAGTGGTGAGAATGCGCTGGATGTCTGCCAAATCCGAGCTTTCGAGACCCCAAACCACCGGCGCTGAAGCGAAACTGGTTATGTTACACGCCGCGACCTGTGTGCAGAGGTCACCCCCACAAAGAACATCAACGAGGTGCTAACAGCTTCACAAACGATTGCTTGATCGGCTGCACCCCCTTCGGAACTGGGTCACACAGCCCTGCACCCACGCACATGTCGCAGCAGCCATCCAAAATAGCTCCCTCTAACCTCTTGCATCTCCGCACAATAGATCTACTTTGATCCAGAAAATGGCCCTTCAATTCTGGGGGTTGATATCAGATTCCCTCCCAGCCCGTCCAATCCGCAAATGGGTGTCCCAATTGGCAAGCTCTTGCCAGGTTCTTACCTACCCCTCATGCAAAGTTGCGTCACCCCTTGCAAAACATGCGGCCAATCCTACACAAGGAAATATGTCGCCGTAGCCCTCTGCGCTCCTTTGCGTCAAGTTCAATGACAAAACTACCACGCTCAAATTTGAGTGTGGTCGCCGTTCAAACAGCTGCCATCATGATGGTTTCAAGTGACATGATGTCACGCACCTGGTGCAACGCCCCAAGAAAGCAACATAAATCACGTCAAACGTGAGAGATGTAGAATCGGCGTGGCATCACGTGTCCACGTGGCGACCCTGAGTTGTCTCCGGGGCCCGGACCCGGGGTCCGGATCGTTTGTCTTTGAAGCGCTTGCCGAATCAGATTCTTTGATCACAACAGTAGTTGTGGAGTCAGGCGCACAACATGTGTACATCCTGGCTCTTTTTCTGATCTGTGAGCTAAGACATCAAGTTTGGGTTGTATATTGAGTTCAGAGTGTGCCCACAGCTCCGCGCATACCGCCGGTTAGGCGCAAGAAACAAATCGTCATGGAGTTGTCGATTATCCTCTGAAGTCAATGGCAAGATCCACAATGATGTGCTTCGTCCGCCACGCCATGTTTGGGCCCCCGTGGTTCCAGGCGGCCGCACATTAGCGACCATGCCCACTGCTCCAAGTTACCCAAGCGGGTCTCCTGAGCAGGTCACATTGCAATGCTGTGCAACGCAATCGCGCCCTTGCGTTGCTTTCCTTGCTCGATCTGTGGGCCGGCAGGTCAAGAGGCCATCCTAATGCATTGTGCGTGTTGACAGTGGGCAGCTCCTCTGAAATGAGCATGTGCATGTCAGGAATGGTGCACAGTGCACGCGTACTGGCATTCTGTGCCTCGCATCAATTGGGCACACTGACTTACTTTCCTCCTCATAATATTTTCTTTCGAAACGAACAGCTCGTCATTTTGAACCCTTTATGGTGGACTTTGCCGCCTGTCCACCGAATTGACTGCACGGGGCGTCAGCTTATGTGTGTATGATAATCACCTAAACTTTGAATATGAGCTCCCCGAACACCAATGCAATTACAAACGATTGTTCGATCCGCTGCACTGCCTGCAGAGCTGGACTGCGCAGCCTTGCGCCGTCAAATCTATTTTGATCCATAAGAAGTCCAATCAATTCCGTGTGTTCGCATCAGATTGCCTCCCAGCCCATTCTATCCACAAATGGCTGTCCCAATTTATAAGCTGTTACCAGGTTCGTGCATAACCTTGATACAAGGACTACATCGTCCTTGCACAATGTGGGTCTGAACCCACTGAGATAACTATGTCACTGTGGCCTTCCCCCATTTTCCTCCACTGAGTTGAATGAAAAACTGCCGCAGTCAAACAGCTGCCATAATAGCGATTCAAATGACATGATGCCACTCACCCGGTGTATCCATGACATTTCTCTCTATATCAGCACATGGGAAACGGATACCAACTTTGTCGTCCTTTCGCTTAGTTCGGCCGTCAAGTGCCATTAAAGGCAAAACAACAGCATCTAATAACAATAAAATAAAATAGAATGCACATGAGTGTCTAGGCAGCCACCCTGAGCTGTTCTGAGGTCATTTAGCTTTGAACCCCTTGCCAAATCAGACGCGTTTGCTCGCAAAATCGTTTTGGAGTCGAACGCACAATCTGTTGACAACCTTGCTCTCGTTTTCATTGGCAAACAAAGATATCAATTCCTGGGTCGTATGTTGAATTCAGCGCATGCCCACAGCTGCATGCATATGTGCTGGTTAGGCGCAATACGCAAATGGTCAATGATGATGCTGGCTTTCCTCTACTGTCGATGGCAATGTACACAATGTTGCCCTCCCGTCTGCCATGACTTCCTCAGGCCAAATGGTTCCGTGTGGCCAGTCCTACGCGATCATGCTCATTGCTCTGATCATCCAAGCGGATTTCCTGATGAGGTCGCATTGCAATGTTGAGCCACGCACTTGCAAACCTGCGTAGCTTTTCTTGGTCGATGCGTGGTTATGCAGGTCAAGTGGTCACCCCTAATGCATTGCGCTTTTGGCAGCGCCCATCCCCCCTGACATGAGCATACTGCACGTAAAGGGCGGTGCACAGGGCACGCGTATTGTCATTATTTTCCTTTCATAAATTGGGCGCTGACATGGCCTCCTTTTCCTTGTAATTTCTTCGCAACGTACCCATAGCGATGGTGAGCCATTGATGGAGGATATCTGCAGCCTATTCAGTGAATTCTGGACTACACAGGAAGTTAGCTCATGCGCTCATAAACATCCAATTTCTTAATGTAAGATTCAGATGGCGACTCGAACGCCAGTGCAAACAAAGACCTCAGACCTGTTTGTGCAAAGCAACTGCCGCCTGTGCTGGATTGGCAAACAAACACCAGTCACTCAACACGCGAACTGCTAGCATATACCTTCGTGCGCCTGTTCGTCAACTGACTGTCACTGGCGCTCGTGATCGTCAGTGCTCCATCGTGCTCACGACAGTCTCGTGCGCCTGCGCTCCACACAACAATCCATGTCAGCACACATCCCTACCCGCCACCGTCTCTACCTTGTCCACACATCCCATCTTTCTACCTGCCGATCGTCAACTCATGCCCCAGTGGGTAGGGAATTACGAGAAGTCGTGTTGAAGCCGGTCAGAACACAGCTGAGAATTTGGCACGGATAGCTGAAATTCTCTGCCCAAGCAAGCCGACGATGTCTCCAGCTCGCCACCATGCCTCGTAACTTGCGCCTAGCTACCTAAACCCGCCAAATTGCCATGTCTTGACATGGGCGCTATAGATGGCATCGATGGCGATGTGTGCAGAGCCTTTTCCACGCACATTGAAGGCTTCTCTGGCCTCTTGTTGCCTTGTTCTGGCCTTGGCGTAATTATTTTACAACTTGGTGTTCACAGCCGGGACCCTTCGCTCCCACCCTAGAGCATTTTTGTTGGTGGGTGCTATTGTCCCGATGGTCCTATTTGGTCACCACAGTCTCACTGCATGTCCCAAAACCGTCATTAACGGTTCGTGGAGCAATAGCAGTGCTGCCCTACGTCTTGAGATAAGTTCAAGACAATAGCGCAAATTCGGGAAACTGCTGCGAATCTATCCTATCTTTAAATATGGTCCATTTCGACAAGCAGACTATCGATGCACTGTGCTCTTTATCAACAGGTATAAATTTCTCAACGTGTCACTAATGTCCATTTACGAATAAAGTGGCTAATCTCTTGGAATCTGGTTTGCGTTTCGGCAGTAGCTGTCACTGGTAGAAAACGGCCTGTTTGCGATGCCAGCTGCGATGCCATTTTGACACAAATTGATGCCGTCACAGTGGATGCGATGGCATAAAAGCGGCTGTGATGGCATCAATATTGAAATTAATTTGTGTCAAATGGCATCGCAGTTGGCATCGCAAACAGGCCTTTTCTACTGGTGTGTGTCTCTTACTAACCGATTTGGATCACAAAGTCACCTAACCTGCCACTGGAATTCTTATGTCGACCCAGCCACCGTATTTGCCTTTTTTGCTGACAACTTCTTGAGCCTGTCTGCAATGCTTTTGCCTTTTCTAGCAAGTTTCGTAACAGCGCCATTCCGACCAGCCCATGATTGTTCAATTAGGCCCATCCGCGGTACTCGTTCAGTTTTCCAGAATTTTGGCAAGCCTCTCGCCACCGATTCTGTGTTTTCAGTCAGCACGACTGTGCTATTGCCCCCAGGAACTCAATGGGTGTTCCGATGAGGGGCTTGTGCATAATGCGATCCCATTTGCAGTGCTCAGTGTGCGTTATTCGCTTGATGACACGCTCAGCGGTTGTACATGTCAAGCCCTCCGGTTTTGTGTCATCCTGTATGTGATTAATGGAGACGGGCTCAGGTGAGAACGTAGATGGTGCGCGCCCCACCGAACTGCGTTCTGCATGGGCAGCGAGTGCTACCAGTCGTGTGGGAGGGGTGCCCGGCAACTGTAGCGAAGCGCAGTCGGTCGCCATATGTCAATCGTGTGTCACTCATTGGGTGAGGCAGCAGCATGGATAACGGCAGCTTCAGCAACGCCTTGCTCAATTTTGAGTGAGGCGGGCTTCCTGGTTTGCGCCCATCCATGCTCGATTGGCGAATGGACGGCGGCCGTTCCCGGCGGAGAAGCGCGGCCAACGTGTCCTGCTGCCCTGCGCTGATCGAGTACGGCTGGCGGTGAGAATATATTACTCCCCGTTCTTGTTTGCTAAATTTTGGTTCTTGTTCCGCTGACAAGGCCAGTCCCGGTGCGTGGATCAGTAGTTGGGTTTTAGGGTGTCCGGGAACAAGAACCGAAATTCAGCAAACAAGAACGGGGAGTAATTTTATGCCGCTGGCGGTGGGCGTGCTCAGCTGCAGTTCCGGCTGCCTGCCTGGCGGCTACTCGGTAGGTCCTAATCACGTGTAATATTCGCCCACATGAGGGCCCAAACACCTGGTCAGGACCGCCAAATATTTTCCCGCCAGACACCTTGCGCCTTGGACACGGGCGGGACAGCGCACCCGCTTCCAGCCGCGCCCTGTCGCGCGGCCAGGCGGTCGCGGGGGGCCGCAACAGCCGCGGATCGGCTCCCGCTGCCTCCGGGCCCGGAGGCCCGGGTGCGTTTACTCTGGCGCTATGCCGCAACGTCTGTGCGTGCCTTGAGGCAAGTCAAAGAAGGTTCCGGAGCTCTGTTGCGGCACTGGCTAAAATGTATGCGTATTATGTCATTTTGTTGCTCCGTATTGTTATAGCTGCATGTTGTGTCGGGATTTGTTGTGTGGGATGCTTGTGGATGGGACACTTCGATTGTGCCAAAGTCGTCATGCAGTGAGCATTTCATTGGACGTTTGCAACTCCCAGGTTCTTCCATTGCGTCCCTGGCGGATTTAAGCGCTGCCTGCTTCTGGATCACCGTGCGGGATCAGCGAGATCACCGTGCTTCTGTTGTAGACTTTCTGGTTCCTTCCGGTTAAGGAGCTGCGCCTGCGTCCAGGGGCCTAGCTGGGAGCCCGACTACAGGGCTTCTCAACGGTTCCGGCCATTGACGACAGCAGCAAGGGGACACAAGTGGGTGGCTGTGCATGCACGGAGGACCCCTGTTGCGCAATGGTGAGGAGCTGATCGCCATCGTGTGAGGCAATAATTGAAAAATGTCAGCGATGGACGTATTTCGTAGCGCTGTGACATGGAGGTTTCTGGGCAGATGTACCACTGTTCTGGTGAATGCTGCTGAGAAGAAATCTGATTCAAATACTCCACTGGAAGATTTGTGGATTGCATGGAATTCACTTTTCGATGGTAAGGAATGTATCAGAAGGACTTGTGCAATCTCCCTATTTCAAGCTAATGGATTTCTGGACGTGTGTACCCATTATACACGAATGCGTTCGCATCAATGCACCAATTTCGAGAGTGCACAACAGCACCAGGACTTTAGACATAGAATACAGGGCACACAGGCCATTTCATTTGAGTTAGTTGGTGGGCATAGGAGCGTAATGCCGCTTTCTCTCACCAGCCCTCCCGTACTGGTAACAAGATAGATACTGTGATAGGGAGGCACGCTCCACATCAGAGGGCTGCCAGTGATCTGCACATTCCTCAGCATCTGATGTCTCCCATTAGCTGTGGCCTGAGCTACATGTGGGTTCTCAATATTCCCACAACAGAAAGAAAGCATATTGTCCCCATTTGTTGTGCCAAAAACGTGGTGTTTGTGCGCAGGTCTTTTCATCAACACTTGTGGTCATCGTTTGAGCTCAAGTGGTTGCACATGTGTCGGACATTAATTGTTATGTTATGCTTCTTCCGTCCAAGATTAATTGTTCTCCTTTTGAAAGAAAAATCTCGCTATGAAAACAGCATCTGAATTAAAATATGAGACCAGAGTCGGAAAGTTTGGGCGACAAAATTTTTAGGTTCCGATTTTCAAGAAGAATAAGTTGGCCTTGAAAATCGCCCTATGTCGGTCCGGACAAAGCTCGTTCAGATACTGCGTTCCCAGAGGCCCACTCAATACTGGGCCGCTTGCGAGTAGCAACACCAGTCATTGCCACTGCCGTGGCGAAAGGGGGGCATCTATCAAGTGGCGTAGCTATTGCCAAACCCACTCCACCATGCTTGGATCCCTCTTGAAGGTGGCCCTTGCCACAGCAACGACGACGCTGGATATCCGCAGTGTTCACAATCTCCATTGCTCGCACCTTCACTGAACAGAAAAGGCTGAGATCCAAGACCTTGAAGGCTGGGCTCAGTGCGAGCTATCTCCAAGGTTGTTTTGTAGCTCTGCTTGGACATTCCGCCTCGATCGATGCTCGAATCGAACCTTTTGGGTGCAGATCAGCCCAGAATCCACAGATGCCCCCTAGCGGCCAATTCTTGCACACCGTACAGAATCCATCGCAGCCTAGAGAGTCTCGATTGCTTCAAGAGACCAGACTTTTCTCCGTTGCAGCCAATCGCCTAGTCCCCCATTCCTTTCAAGTGCCAAAACAAGAGGAAATCGCAATTGCCATCACAATGGCCATTTCAGTACTTGTCTACAGTTGACTGGGGTGATGGCCATCATCTGGCCTTGCACCTTGTTGACAAGTTTGGGAGGCCTCCTACGGTTGTCTTGATGGTGGCGATCTAGGCCGCAAAGTCCTCGCCCAGAATTTTGAGCCTAAACGTCGCTCCGATTGGCCGGATCGAGCTTGAATTGTGGCCGTAAGCCATGGCGAGTTTGACTATCTGGGATTTTGTATATGTTTTCTATTGCTGTACCTCTTTGCGACCACCGTGGTGACCTCTGGTCTGCACAGTGTGGACAGTTTTGCATGGGCGGCTTTGTTTCACTGCCGCAAAGGCATGTTCCTCAAAACAGCGAAAACAGCTTTTTTCGCTGCAAAGTCAAGAACTGGCCGTTTTCCTGACGGAGAACCCTTGCTACAAAGTACTGCCAATACTCACTGCTTAATGCATTGACCTCAAATCCTGATAGTATACTCCAAACTTACAAACACAACTTGGGGTGAATTTGCATTGAAAATTGACGCCGGCGTGAAGGAAAAGTAATGTCCCACAATTGTAGACGACAATGAATCTTGGATGGAGGAAGTTAATGGCCCTGTTGTCAAGTGGTGATTTTTCAGTCGTTGGCCATGGCAATCGCAATTACATTCCAGTATGGCCTTCAGGATGGGCTGCTTGCGCTGGACAGGAAAGTCCAAATTCAGTTGCACTGGTTGCGAGAACCAGTGCAGTGACAACTCAATTGTGTTCCTCTAGATTAAACATGGGCATGACGCATTTTAGGCATAGAACAACACCATTGTAGGCAAATAGGTGCCAAAATCTCTAGTGCTGTGACTGCAGGCATGGGCACAGCTTCCTCCAGAACTGTTGGACAGGATTGAGCGAGTATCCCAGGAGGAGGAAGGTCGACGGCCAAGTTGTTGGCTGCCAAAGGTTACCCACTTGGTAGATACCCATTGGTCTCAATGGGCAGCAAGGACTGTTCAAGTGCTTCAGCCTCCTGGGCATGGGACTTTGCAGGATGCGCTATTAGTAGTGGACAAGCACTTTGTGAACGTGTCACGAATTGTGCTTCGCAACTGCTCAGAGGTTGATGATGTAGCTCTTACAACTCTTGGCACGGTGTCAAACATCACCAGTGTGGATTTGAGAAGTTGGCAGAGGTGTTGGCAAATTACGGTGTTGGGCACGCAAGGCTTATTATCATCAGTATCATTGCGACACCTCGACTTGAGCCGCATTGACAAGATGTCCGATGATTGGTTGAAGCCAGTAGGCCTTCTCACTACCCTTGAATATCTTGGTTTGTCAGGATGCCAGCAAATAACAGATGAAGGGATGAAGTCCGTTGCCCTTCTCGTGGCACTCCAACAGCATGACTTGAGTCAAAATAGCAACGTCACAAACCTTGGGATCAAAGCACTCGCTGGTTTGGATGCACTGAGGCAATTGGACCTTGGTAAATGTTCTCAGGTTACTCACAGTGTGGTTGACTCGCTTGCATGTCTTCCAGCGTTGCGCCAAGTTGGTCTGAGTGCTTGTATAGGGATCACGGGCCTGGGTTTCAGCTCCGTCGCATATCTGAAAGGACTACAGGAGCTTAATTTGGCAGGTTGTGTGAATATCATCCAGTTGCCAGAGAGCTTGGGGTCTCTAGTGCAGCTTTCAGAACTGCATTTGGGAGCATGCACGAGTCTTATGCAGTTGCCAGACAGCCTGGGGTCTTTGGTGCAACTTTCTGAACTGGCATTGACAAATTGCATAAGTCTCACACAGTTGCCTGACAGCTTGGGGTCTCTGTCACAGCTTAGGGAGCTGCGTGTGAGTGGATGGACGAATCTCACGCAGTTGCCAGACAGCTTGGGGCTGCTGTTCCAGCTGAGGGATTTGGACTTGAGAGGATGCACAAATGTCACACAGTTGCCGGATAGTCTGGGGTTTTTGATGCATCTTACTCGTCTAGATTTGAGCTATTGCACTAATCTCACACAGTTGCCCGACAGTTTGGGAATGCTGGTGCAACTCGAGTACTTTACCTTGAGAGAATGCACACATCTCACACAATTGCCAGGAAGCTTGGGGTCGCTGGCAGGGTTGGAGTGTCTAGATCTGAAAGGATGCATGGAACTCGAGCAGTTGCCAGAAAACTTGGGGTCTTTGACGCAACTTGCCGATCTAGATTTGGTCTCTTGCGCAAATCTCATGCAGTTGCCAGACAGCTTGGGGCTGTTGACCCAGCTTGGGTCCTTGTGGTTGAGAGAATCCACGAATCTCACACAGTTGCCAGGCATCCTGGGGTCTCTAGTGCAACTTTCTGAATTAGATTTGAGAAATTGCACAAATCTGACATAGTTGCCCGACAGCCTGGGATTACTGGCACAACTTTGGATGTTCGATTTGAGTAACTTCACGAATCTCACACAGTTGCCAGACAGCTTGGGATTGCTGGCGCAGCTGGAGTACTTAGGTTTGATCAATTGCAGGCTTCTCACACAGCTGCCAGACAGCTTTGGATCGCTGGTGCAGCTTGACAGCCTAGGGCTCCGAGGATGCACAAGTCTCTGGCAGTTGCCAGACAGCTTGGGCTCGCTGGAACGGCTTCACAGGCTGCATTTGAGCGGATGCACGAATCTCACAAAGTTGCCAGATAGCTTGGGGTCGCTGTCACACCTTGGGTACTTGTGGTTGGATTAATGTACGAATCTCACACAGTCGCCAGACAGTCTGGGGTCACTGACACAACTATCCAAGCTAGATTTGAGTGGATGCTCGAGTCTCACAAAGCTACCCGACGGCTTGGGGTCGCTGGTGCAGCTTGGCAAGGTAGATGTACATCCACCTTTGGCATGTCAAAGGATACACAAAATCTCGTGCAGCGTGGCTGCGACCTGTTACAAAGAAATCATATTTTGGCCAAAATTGGCCATGTCTAAAGCTCACTTGGATAAAGCCTGTCCTACGCTTGGGGCCAGGAGATTCCAATTTGCATCCAGGTGTGACCTCATTGGCTGAAAAAGCCTGTTGGCGAACGGCGTAAGTCACAGGCGTTTTCTTTGGACCAATCAGTGCTTCCGCCATTGAGACAAGATCTCCTTTCACTGCCAGCAGCACAGGAAGTGCATCCATCCCGCAACAGCTACCCAGGGCATCCTGTCAGAATCCACA
This sequence comes from Ostreobium quekettii, assembly GCA_905146915.1. Lineage (NCBI taxonomy): Eukaryota > Viridiplantae > Chlorophyta > Ulvophyceae > Bryopsidales > Ostreobiaceae > Ostreobium > Ostreobium quekettii. The sequence goes on along the minus strand of CAJHUC010002513.1, from coordinate 27,378 downwards.
AACACCAAGGAATGCGAACCACATGGCACTAGGGAAAAAAGGATCAAGTAACACTTTTGCGAACGCATATGTATGCATTTCATCAGTGTTCTGGACGCTAAGAGCATGGAAATATCCTAAACCGGTAACATCTGTACACATTTGAACACGCACCATTTGGCCTTTTTTCCTAGGGTGGTGGACGCCCGGTTCTGCTGTTCATGTTTTGCAAGGGCGCAGCTGTGTATTTTTGAAAGCAATTCTCAACAAAAAGTTTCAGCCATTGCAACTCTTCAACTAGCAAAATACACAGTAGTACCAGGCTTTTGACAGGAGCGCAAATTCCCTTGTTGACAATACAAGCAAAAGATCTGGGCACAACAAAGCCCCAAGAATCAAGTCATGCACGCCTCCGTCCCTGTGGGCAAGGCACAGCAGAATGGGCATCTTGGCCAGATTCGCCACAGCGGCATTGGCCTCATCTGCCACATACTTCCTCCTTCCGGAATTAATTGTCCTCTATGACTTTGGTGCCTTGCTTCTCTATCAATGAATCTTTATTTCTCCCTCAAATTTCTTGCAAAACTACGCCGTTTTAAGAGTATGCAGTCAAATTTTCAAGTCAATCCGTTGAGTGTTGCTGATTTGGCAGCACTTTGCAGCAAGTATCATCTAGCCAGAAACCCACCAGTTTTTCAACATCGCTGCTGGAATGGCCGTTTTCGCTGTTTTGAGGAGCACGCCTTTGCAACAGCGGTACAGAGCCGCCCGGGCAAAACTATCCACGCCATTTGGACAGAAGATCATGGAGGTGCTGGCAAAGGAAAAGGGCAACAGAAAATATGTCTTGAAAGAACTGATCGCGGAAATTGCCTTGTCTTGCGGCTGCAATTCAAGTTCGATTGGCCAAATCAGAGATGCCCATCAGGTCCAAACTTCTGAACCACTACTTTTGGACCTCCAACTCCACTATGAGGGATACTGCAGGAGGCCTCCCAAATTCCCCGCAGACCTTTAGGAAGGCGGTGGCCATCACCCCATTCAGCGGCGGACAAATAGGGGGCAATTAGGTAGTGACCCTCCTGGATAGGAATAGTGAATCGACCATTTTTTGGCACTTGAAGGGCTTGAGCTTGAGAAGACTAGCTAAATAGATAACACTATGTCTCTCAAAGGGAAATGCACCTGCTGGGCTACGACAGATTGTGGATTGCATGCAAGAATTGGCAGATCGTGGCAGTTTGTGGGGTGTGGGCCAGGCTGCTCACAAAAACAACGATTCATACCTTAAAAAGAAACAGATTGTACAAACAAGTCTACTACATAACCTTGGAACAATAGCCCGCACATAGCTCAATCTTGAATACCCTGTGCCCTAGCCTTGTCCGCTTGCTTTACGTACGCACGCCAAAGATCGACGAGATTTGAAAAATCGTCAAACTGCGATAATGGCCTTCCACGATGGGGATCCAAACACGCTCATGCGTGTTTGGCAAGCGCTATTCCACGTAAGGGACACCGCCCTTCACTGCAAAGACAACTACGACTTATCTTTAGCACACCAAGGACGGGAGTGACCCAGAAACGTGCGGTTCTCTAGCAGATGCGGAATCTGCACACACACTTTTTGGACGATTTTTGACCAATTTTGGGGGCCATCTAGAGGGGATGGTACTAATTATTTTTTCTTGAAAATTGGTAGTTAAGGGTTTTGCGACCCAATCTTTCCGATTCTGATGTTTTTGGTAAATTTAGGGTGTCCTTTATAACGAATTTTCTCCCTCAAATAGAGGATAATTATTTCCGGACGGAGGAAGTACATTGTAACCGAAAGCACAAGCATTTCTACACCCAAGGGACAGGGCATGGAATAGGGCAGGGACAGGCTCACCTTCTGTGCAATTCTGTGAAGCAGTCTCGATTGGCTCCTGGAAGGATCGCACAATCTAGAGGCAGCGCCCAAAGCTCCTGGCTGTCTCCCTTTTCCAGAAGGAAGATGACGATCATTGCAGCACACGTTGAGTCAGGGCACCATCTGGCATGGACCCTGAGGTAGGGAGAATGTTTAGAATGCAGCAATGTTCTTTTTCCATTTCAAACTGTAGGCAAGATACAAACACAAGTGAGCACAGCATGCGGGTGCCACATCTATACCTCAGTACGAGGAGAACGGCTTGACCAGTATTGTTCACTCAGTTAGTTGTGTTCCTGCCCAAAGACAGAACAATCTCTATGTTGCATGTCCTTGTGATTTCGACAGTATTGTTCCTTCCCGCGAATCCAAGATGTGTACCTCAGAGACAGGGGAAAATCCTCTGTTCATACAAAGGATGGGCTGAATGCACAAGCACATCATGATCCAGGGCAACAAATACAAGCACCAAAAAAAGTAAATATGATGCATGAACATGTAAATCAATGGTTTGTGATGTGTAGCATGATGGCGACTATTGGCGCGATTACCGTCGATTCATGAATTTCTGAAAGGAGAAAGCCATTATCGATCTGCCTTGACATGATTCATGAGGCTGGGGAGGGTTTTGTTTTGATGTTTTGCCAAAGCTACATTTTAATGGATACAACGACCTACGCCTGCCATTATGGCATGATGTGTGGGGCTTAATTTCGCATCGCCATGACTGGGACAGCTTTGATAGTGCAAATTGCAGAAAACTTGTATTCATCGTCGCACATAATGGATACACCAAACCCAGGGGGAAGGGTGGCCGTTTCACAGAAATTGCACACAAGATGGCGACGAGTGCGGCACCCTTCCACGATAGCCATGCCCACAACCAACGCACAGAGTTGCGGCCGTCGGCAGTATACAATCTTTCGGACTCAAAAGGATAGCCTCAACTTGCAAGGGCATGATATGAGGACTTTAGCACACGCGGCGGTGGTCGCGAGGTCGCCGAATCCTAAGCTTGACCCACACAATTCACAGATTATCGCCCGTTCATGCTCCACATAGCCGAGCTGTATGTCCAACAGAGTGTTCCACAACTGGTTCGCCATCTGAACGTCTGCAAGACACCCGCACCTGCATTTGCAGCCGTGGCCTTCTCCCCCTTGATCTCGGCGACAGGGTGGTGATTGGCGTGGCCGCCCTGAAGGCCTGTAGCGGGCATCCATTGTGGCCAGAAACCGTGAGCTCACAAACGATGTTACGCTCAGACACCTCGAATTCATTCCACTTGAAGCACAGAATGGCGTCAAGATTTTGGGCGGTCCGTCGTGCAGTGTTGAGCCGGCCAGCCCTGGCAAATGCAGGCGACTGGTGGGGCGCACTGCGATTCTTGAGTCAATATTGAGTGCGCCAACAGGGACACCTCTCCCTTGGCGATTGCAGCGTGGCGGAGGCGCACAGCAACCACCCAAGCACAGATTGGGTGCAGCAACAGAAATTGGATCTCCAAGGCGACGCGGTACGTGTCCGTGGGTTTGGAACCAGCCTGCGGTGTTGGCAGCCAAGCAGATCGTGAGAAGCCGCCGTCGAGGCGGCCACACCGCCCAAACCCACGCTTGACCCAAACTCTTTCTCAACTTTATAGACCATTCGTGCTCCTCATGGCAGAGCTGTATATCGAACTGGGCAGTCGGTTCGCTATTTGCAAGTCCGCAAAACACTCGCACCTCCACTTCCCATCGCTTCCCTTTTCTCCCCTGATCTCATCCTCTCACTCTTGATCTCTCTCTGCCCCTCTCGTTCTCTTCTATCCCAGATCTGTCCACGACAGGGTGGATGGTGAGCGACATGCCCACCCCGAAGGCTTCTAGCAGGTGCCCAGCTTCGGCAGCAGCTGCGAGCTCACCGATGACGATGTTGCGCTCAGACAACTCGCCTCCCACGGCGCCGCCGCCTCCACCATGGCGAACCGTCTCGACCGCCGCGAACCACCACCGCCGCCCCGGCCGCCTCCGCCCGCCCCGGCCGCCTGGGCCCGCCCCGGCCGCCGAGGCCGCACCGCCAGTTTGCCACTATGGGGCAGGTGGCGGGAAGGGGAGGCTTCCGGCCGGTGACGTACCGGGTCCCGGTACACGGCCGACTCTTCCGTCGACAGTGGCAATGGGCCCGCGCCCCGATTCATCGGTCACCCCGAATTGAACCCTCGATTGAAGCTGCGGTGCACCCTGATATCACATAGCGTGGCCTGCCGGGCCCAGTACAACAACCGCCAACCAGAGTACCCAATACGTCGGCGCGCCTTCTTCGCACCACGCCACCGAATACCAGCCTCTTCACTAGTCGGCCAGGCAACCGCGGCCCGGGGACTCCCCCTCCAGCCACCGGTCCCGGGGCCTCCCCCGAGCCACGCGCAACTGCGAGCTGCGCTTGATACCCCTCGGAGCGGTTTCCCAGAGACCTCATAGGCCGGCAACTTCCGGGCATTGCGCTGCGCGACTACCCTGCTGTTGGCGGTGACGTGAGCAGGGGGATCAAGGGAGCAGCGGCCGCGCTCCGGGCGACCTGCTCATTTCTCATCGAGGGGCGAAAGCCGCGAGGCTGGGGCCTAACCCGCCGAGGTGCGTCCCCCTCGCTCGCTTCCGTTGCGACCCACGCGGCTTTTTGGGGCGATGTCGGATTCCGACCCCAGGCTGCGTTGCGAATCACGGGCCTGGGCCCCCGTTTGTTTGCTGCCTCGACGGCGTGTGCCAGCGCCAGAGCGAAGGTCGTTTGCCCGAGAAGAAAGTCGGTCCAGCGCAAGCGGGCAACCCGGAGCGCGACCTGTGGTTCACACTTTTGCATGCGTCAGTGGAATTGTTCCGGACGCCAGGCCTGTTCCTGCTCCTGTGCTCCGCCCAGAAGTTTTCCTCAGTTCGGATGGCTGGGGGACCTCCGCATTCCCACGAGCACTCCGGGTCGGCCGCTGTGAAATGATCTTGGGCACTCTACTGCCATGGCCTCGGAGGCTTAAGGGGCATGCCGTCCGTTGTCCCACTGTGCTTTGCCAGCATGCGCACATGTGGACCCCTGGCCGTTCACTGTGCTGGGCTGGCTGCTGGGGGAGTAGGGGAGTGCCGCCCATCGGCCCATCATTTTGGCTGGCGCCGGTGGACTGCGCTGACGCTGGGGACAAGGCCGGCCGCCTGCGCCACCGGCTGGGCAATGGAGACGCTTGTGTCGCGGCGCACTGTGGCCATTGGAGGGCGTCTCTTGGGTACAACGCGGCCCACGGCAACCGCCGCAGGGGGCGTCCGAAACAGTTCTTGTGCTTCTGGGCCCTCACGAATCCACGCTAATGGCCTCCATTAATGATCGAAATTCGATTGTCCACGTCGCTTTGTTTGCGTTACCTGAGCCCAAGTACTGCGACTCCGACGTGGTTGTCGACAAAGGCAAAATATGTGCAGTGAATGTGTGCCGGCGTTGAAGGCCAGCCACCGCGATCTTGGGCACATGGCACGACAGCAAAGCGTCTCCATCTGGAAGCAGACTCGGTCCTTAGATGTACGATATACATCCAAGACAGTGTTTTTCATGTTTCGAAATAACGACAATAGTGCAGCAGTACATTACTCATAGCAGATTACGGTAATTGTGCGGTGAGTACATGCGAACTGGGTTTTCCATCTTTGCGCGTGTCATCGTATACGTATTCATACGTAAATACCTGAAGTATGAAAACGGGAGGGCGAGTCCTATTTGATGAGGGAGCTCGAACGGAAAGCAAAAATAGAGACAGCAATAAATTACCAGTAACGCGATTCATTCGGCACGTTAGACGAGATCTCGCCCTCTGCGAACGTGTGTGGGCGCCGAGGTTCGGGTGCTACCTTGATGACAAATGTGAACACGTGTACATATGGCCGTATTTCCGTAGATGTAGGCATAAACGTGCTGGTTTAACGTAATGTCAATCCTGTAAGGAATCATGGTGCAGAACTATTGCTTGTGCAAGAAAGGATTAGTCAGGGCCTGAATCCCGCGGTTTGCGCAAGAATCACTGATGGGAGGGGCCAGTCAATGCCGTCCTGACTAGGGATGGTCCTTTCGGGATTATTCCAGAACATTCCTGATCCTGTCAGGAATATTCCTGGGCGGAGGTGCAATATTTTGCAGTGCCATGTCTTTAAGGTTCCACAGATGTACGGAGCCATGATCCAAAACTTCCGCCAGCATACTTACCGATGTGCGCAATGCATCCGCCTGCAGATACAATTAGAACATCTGATTTAGGTAAAGCTATCACCAGATAGTTCTGTTGGTCGACGATTTAGCAGAACAAGCCCAGAAGCAGTACCACACAAAACCGACGTTTCTGTATGTTTGCCCATTCGCTTGCGTGACGCCGTCAGCGCCCCGTACATATGACTGGACAACGAGACCGTGCCTACCCTGTTCATGCTCCGTCTCTTGGAGGGTCCCTCTGTTCGGCCCCTTCGCACTTCGTGGAGAATCTCCACTGGAAATCGGCCTGGCTGTTTGCTGCGCAACGATCCCTGGGTGCTCTGTCGGGCTGGGTCGGTTGCGTAAGCACAACAAATGCCCACGCGCGGGCCCCGGGACATTGGACCATGACAGGCATCGGCAATTCTGTGATCGTTCGCGGGGTGGGCTGGCTTCAGGGACGAAAGATGAACGCCTTCCATCGTCCCGTTATTTGGGATCGGAGGGCTGCAGCAACATTGGGGTTGACGCCATCTGCCAGGGTAGCGCAACGCGTTAGTCGAGAGGCATGCGCTGCAGTGCTGGTGGTTGTGCGCTTCTTCTGGGACATCCCTTGACCTTCTTTATTTAGACATCCCCTGCAGCTGCAAAGAATGTTGTTGAGTGGGTACGGGGTTCTGCCCGCACGTTATAAGGAGAGCGGCACGGCGCACGGCCCTGACGAAGCTGAGCTGGGAGTGCTCACCCAGACATAAAGGCATCCTGGCCAATCGCATACACCAGTAGAAAACAGCCTGTTTGCGATGCCAACTGCGATACCATTTTGACACAAATTGATGCCATCACAGCCCCTTTTATGCCATCACACTCACTGTGATGGCATCAATTTGTGTCAAAATAGCATCGCAGTTGGCATCGCAAACAGGCTGTTTCCTACCAGTGATATCTGTAGGTGGTCGAGCTTTGATGCCGAAAACGTTTGTGTGCCTTGATGCACGTTGTCAACTCGGAGTCCCCAAGGAACAGATGGCGCAGAATAGGTCTCTTGGGCACCTATGATTAACATCCCACCATGAATGATGCGGCAAACGAAACATTTTGTTGAATTGGACTTTGTTAATGCCCCAACTAGCCCACCACAATGCAGCGCCTAAATGTTCCTGGTTTGCGAAAGTTTGGTGACAAAATACCTTGAAGCGTTGGGGCATTTGTCTAGCTTAGTGCATTTGGATGCAGTGCCCTGTGTGGAGAAGGTGCAGCTGACCGCTGGTGTTGCTCTTCAGGCGGTGTTCTTCCACTGGCAGCTACGGACAACGTCGGCACTGAAACATGCATGCCTTGTCTCGATGGCTGTCTCTGATGTGGGGTCTAAGCCTCGTGCTTTCTGGCCTGAGGTCCGCAAGAACACAGACAGAGGAGCCTGTGCTTGCTCGCAATTGCTCCTCTTTTGCTGGAGGGGATTTCTTCAATGTGACGCCTGTCGTCGTTTCGGAGAGTGCCCTGGCAATGGTAGCAAATGACATCCAGTTTTTTGTCGATTGTGCACCGGAGAGCGGCACCATATTGTTCGATGCAGATACCATCAGTCCAAGCAGCACCATCAACATCTCCAGGCCTCTCAGTCTGGGAGCAAGTGAGACAGTCGGAAAGGCAAAGTTTGTTTGCCCTCCAGGTGGGACCGTCTTTAGCATCATGTCAGAAGGTGCGAGCCTGTCGAATTTCATCATCGCAAACTGCACCGCTGGTGGTGCAGCCGTCCTTGTGAAAGGTTGCAAGCCGGATGAGACAAAGGCAGTGGACTTGATTGGAATGGAGTTCATGTCCAATGTGGGCTCACCTGATGCATCGGCAGTGAGCATCACAAATTGCTCGCTCACCGTGAGAGATTCCATGTTTATCGACTTAGAAGGGGCAGCGGGAGCTGCGCTACATATTCTGGACACACCTTCGGTTGTTGTTAATGACTCGATATTTGCAGGCAACAGAGCTACACAGGTCGAAGTTGTGGGAGCGATCAGTGAGGGTACATGGACAGCGATACATGCAACAATATGTACAGTCCACCTGAGCAGGTGCACTTTCATCAATAATACAGCAGACAAGGTTGGGGTGGTGAGCGCAGTAGTCAGCACAGTCAATTTGAGAATGTGCAATTTTACTGGCAACATGGCACATCATGGTTCTGCGATTAGCGCTATATCCAGCAATGTTTCTATGCAGGACAGCGTATTTGATGGAAATATGGCCACGACAGCTGGAGCCGTAGTCCTCCGGCTTAGGAGCAGCTGCATTATGAAGAATTGTGCGCTGCATGGCAATTCAGTAGGATCCATTGATAGCAATGGTGCACTGCATGGGGGATTAGGTGGCGCCGTAAAAGTAACTGGTAACAGCAAACTCACGGCGGCAAATTGCACTTTTGAAAATAATTCTGCTGGATTTTCTGGTGGTGCTGTTTACCTCGATCATGGATCAGGAAGCGACGGTGTATTTGAAAACTCCGCATTCCTTCGAAATGGCGCGGGGTTTGTGGGAGGGGCCGTGGCTGCAATCTCGGGCTCTGGGGCAAAGGTGACTAACTGCACCTTCGTCGCGAACTCGGCCGGCGTACTGGGAGGAGCTATTGATGTGGAAACGCCTTTGGGTGAAGGCCAGTCGGCATCGCTGGTGGTCGTTGGATCCAACTTTACGGCAAACAGCGCAGCGGCTGAAGGCGAAGGCTTGTCAGATGCCCTCACAGGCAGCGGAGGTGCAGTCTTCTGCGGAGCGGTTTCAAAGTTCAGCTTGCAGGACGATGTGCTCAAAGGCTTCGCTGTTAGAACCATCGATGCAACGCAAATTGCAAGAGGCAATTTGACCTGTACGGTGCGCGCAGCAAACTTCTCTGCAAACACTGCCGGTTTGGGTGGTGCGGTGAGCAGCGTTTTCACAAATGTTTTTTCCATGGACTTTGTCGATTTCACCAGAAATTCTGGGAAGGACGGCGGTGCAGTGTTCCTCAGGATGGGCGGAATCAGTGATCCCCAGAGGTTCCGAGCCCCAGAAACTTACACCAGCGGAGGAAATTTATCATTTCTGGGGAATTCCGCAAGAAGAGGGGGCGCGCTATTCTCAGTTTGCGATGGATCGACAACCAGGTTGGGAAGGAGCTCGATATCCCCTGACAACATAGCCCGATTTGACAATGAGGGGCTCCATGGGAATGACGATGACATTTTCTTCACAGACAGTGTCTTCACTGGCAACAACGCTTCTCAGTTTGGAGGGGCCTGGTATGCGGAGGGAACGAGAGTGGGATGCAGAAATTGCAAGCTAGAGCAGAATAGCGCAAATGCCTCTGGTGGTGCGGTGCACATGACAGAGCTGTCTGTCTTTCACTTTAGGAATGGGACCGTGGAAGGAAACCGTGCGATGACGGGTGGAGGGGTGCTGGCAGAAAACTCCTTCTTGGACGCGCTTGCTATGGAGTTCCGTGGAAATGTCGCAAAACAGGAGGGCGGAGGCTTGCACGTGTCGACATTGAGCAGCACTGTATTCAGGTTCAACCTCGTTTCTCATCTGTCCAATGCTGTGGTCAGCAATAACAAGGCGGCCGCGGGTGCTGGACTCTATTTCTTCATTAATCCAAACCTTCCGGAGACGAGCTCCACTGACCTGCACATGGAAGTTGCGAGAAGCATCTTTGTGGACAACAGCGCGGAGTTTGCGGGAGCGGCGTTGTTCACCAACGAGCCCGGCTCGCTGCGTGTGTGTTGTGACTGTGATCTCGAGAAAATCGAATTTTCACAAGAATCAATAATGGCAGGGGATCTACCAGGAGTGCTGTCTGTTTCAACAAATTCTTCGGGTTTGGAGGGCGTGCCCGAGCCGTGTCCACGGATTTGGGCCAACAACTTCCTCTCCGGCGAGTCCAGAAGTGCAACAATAGGCACGACTGCAAAGTCGGCAGAACTGTGCATTCAAGGTGGTCCATGTGCCACAGGAGATGCTCCCTTGAAGATCAGCAATTACACCAGTGGCAGCGAATTGGTCAACGCGACAGTGCGCTTGATAGACTACTATGGAGGTACAGCCTACGAGGCAGGTGGTTTGGAAATGCGTATTGTACCCAAAAACTCAACACGCGCAAGCATGTTATTGTCAGGCAAGATAAACACTTCTGTAAAGTCAGCTGCACAGTTTACAGGCATAAGCCTTCTGGCCAAGGTTGGGCAAGTGCACTTTCTGACGCTGAATTTTAGTGACGGAGTTGGGCTAGATAAAGATATTGAGGTCGAGGTCAACCCGTGCTTCCCAGGCGAAGTGCCAAGATTCGACAGTGCACTTTGCACACCTTGTGACGACGGACTGTACTGCTTTAATACGACGGTTTCAGATGGGTGTTTGGTGTGTCCGGCGAATGCACAATGCAGAGGCTCTTCCGTGACCCAAGTGGATGGATTCTGGCACTCCACATCAAAGTCCACCAAAATGCACGAGTGCATCAACGCCAAGGCCTGCATCGGCAGCGACAGGAGGGAGGCTTTGATGAACATGGCGCATGCGGCACACAGGACAGGACACGCTCTGGAGTTTGGCGACAATGGGATGTATCCCCAATGCAACGAGGGATACCATGGTGTCCTGTGCGGCGCCTGCGACACCACTCATGGCAAAGTGCGATCCGGAGAGTGCGTCAGGTGCAAAGGCCGAGGGAGAAGCATTGGATTCGCCTGTGGACTTGCGCTGTGGCTTTTCGTAGTGGTCATGGTGCTTGTTAGGAACGTTGTCACGGCAGTTCCGGAGGCAGGAAAAGGAGAGTCCGTATCATCAACGGCAACGCCCCGATTGTGTTCGGGAGCAATGTCGGGCTTGGAGCAGGGGATGTCTCCTCGACAAGGCGCACATGGCACCGGACGAGCCGGCGACGATGGCTTCACGGAGATGAAGTTATTGAAGGACAGAAACTACGCTTCCGACATTTTCAAAATTCTCGTCAATTTCTTGCAGGTCACAAGCGTGGCCGTCTTCATCAACGCAGGATGGACGGGGGCCGTCTCCACAGCGTTGGGAGCTGCTGACGCAGCAACTTCCGGGGGTCAAGGGCTGTTCGCCTTGGAATGCGCCTTCAGCAGGCGTCCCGTTTCCAGATCATTTCAGATGCTCGCCGTCATCCTGCTCTTTCCCGCCGTGGTCCAAGCCGCACTCATGTTCCTCTGGGCAATCATGGCAATGTCCAAGTCAAAGTCATCTGCGTACTTGCTTCGCGGCTGGCGGGTGTGCGCACTGGTGGTGTTCTACTTCTTCTACAACGAAATGACGAGGAATGCGTTCATCGTGTTCGACTGTTTGCAAGCCGATGGCAGGAATGAGCAAGATGAATACGCCATCGCCAGGGATTGGTACTGGTCCAGGGACACGGACAGATTGTGTTGGGAGGGAAGCCATCTCGCTCTGGCGCTCATTCTGGCTGTGCCAGTCCTGTTGCTAGTGACATTAGGCTTCCCGCTCAGTCTTCTGATGGCGTACATCCGCCATGAGTCTAGCCTTGGCACGGAAAAATGCGTGCGCACGCATGGGTTCCTCTACTGGTCGTACAGACCCGGCAGCCGATATTGGGAGGTTGTCGTAATGGCTCGGAAGGCCTGCATAGCGACTGTCTCGGTTTTCGGCTTCTCCCTCCGCGCCAACTTGCAGGCCACCCTTTCTGTGGGCGTGCTGGTGTTGGCGATGGGCGCTCACCTCCAGATACAGCCCTTCGTGACTTGGGGCCCCGACCTGCACCGCATGGAGACTGCGTCTCTTTCTTGCTCAATTCTGGCCTACCTTATGGCCCTCATCTTCAACGATCCAAACACATCGACCATGGGAAGAATTGTGGCTTCTGTGGCCCTCGTTCTGGCCACCTCGGGCGTGGCGTTGTACTTGTTGGTGGAGCTGGTGCGGGAGGCTTGGAGGAAGGTGGATGCCATTCTGGGCGACGCCGGCGTCAAGGCGGTGGATGATTTGACGATATGGGAAAAATTGCGGCATGTCGTGTTGTTATTGGTGCAGAAGATTACGTGTTTGGAGCTTGGTGGGGAGGCAGAAAATGAGGCTGTGACTGTCAATGAGAAAGACAAGGGATGCGCTGATTAGCAGCAATTTCTGGAAATTTTGCGGACACTTAGACACTTTGGGCACTTAGAAATGCCACGGAAATCGCCGCGGCGCTTCATTGGGAGCTTTTTAGCTGTAACTTAATGTGACTTGACATTCACCTCAGACGCTGTTCCATTCAAGATGGGGTGGGAAAATGATCTGGCAGCGCGGATATTGCTGCCACCAGGGAGGTTGTCCGCCCATTTAAATGGCCCCGGGAAAATTGCCAGATCTGAGCAATTGATGGATGCCTCACGATCCTTTGGCTTTTCCATGAGGTCCTGCATTATATTTTTCTATTCTCCCCCGCAGCGCGCTCGCCACAACGGTTTTGCAGCTCTGTGAGCTCCACAGATGCTGCGTGTCTTGAGACTGGATCGTTGTAGAATAAGTGAAGGAAGCCAACTCATACGGGATAAGGCAGTGCAGAAATGGGAAGTATGATTGAGAGCTAGTTCTGTCTGTTGAGGGCTGCGTAACTTCCTGTGTGCCACGTCAGGTATTGGTGCTGATGCAGGGCGGTCAAGCCTTTCGCAAACGCCTGATAGGGATGGTGGTTCCCACCTCTCTGGCAGCAATTGAATCACCCACTGCTGGAAATAATAGCTACCGCATAGAAAGCGATGGGACAATTCGTAAGTACGGGACGTGACGAACAACAATCCACCACAAAACCCAGCGGCCATGTAGAAACAGTGCATCTAAGAACCGCTGTGCCATTGTTTGGGAAACGGCACTTCGAATCCCACGCACTAGGAAAAAAAGGGCCAAATAACGCGTGTTCAAATGTGTACAAAGTTTACCGCTTTGTGCTATTTCCGTGTTTTAGCATGCATGACACTGATAAAATACATAAAGGTGTGTCCGCAAAAGTGCTATTTGGTCTTTTTTCCCCGTGACGGATTCAAGGGATGCTGGCTCTGCCTTTCGACCAGCTCCTGCAAAGGCCTGCTGCGACCTCAAAGCGGCGGTGCCTCTTTGGCGTTGACGCCAGCGCGGCCACGCTTGCATAGCCCTTGTACATGTACAAGCCCTGTACATACTTTGTACTGGCCCTTGTACATACATTGAAAAGGTTTTTCATCACACGTGCAAACATAACATTACCAGCAAGCCCAGAGAACCATCCCAATGACCTCCAGCACATAGCGCTGCGACATTTCATTAGTGTGTTAAATTAAACTCCCAACAAGAGGGACCAGCGAGTCATAATGTCCTCTACCCTTTGCTCTGTCGGCTCAGATTACTGCAGACGGCAACTTGCTTTGCGTGACAAGTGGCACGATGCAGTTCTAGGATGGCGTTGCCAAACACCCGGCTGAGATCTGGAGGGAATCTCATCGCTGAGCGCGTGTCTGCTCGCTGTACTAACCACGTTTTCGAGGAGAGTGTCGCGAGGCCAGGGCTGTGCCAAGTCGCCCGCACAGGTAGAGAAAAGGCCCGATCTCAGGAAGCGTCCTCTCTCCCGGTGGCCGACAGATTGGGGCTCTAGAGCACGGGTTATCACTGGTAGAAAACGCCATGTTTGCGATGCCAGCTGTGATGCCATTTTGACATAAATTGATGCCGTCACAGTGAGTGCGATGGCATAAAAGTGGCTGTGATGGCATCAATTTGTGTCAAAATGGCATCGCAGCTGGCGCCACAAACAGGCTGTTTTCCACTGGTGTTATCTCCCGCTGCAGGGTGGTTGACTGACACCAGTAGAAAACATCCTGTTTGCGATTCCACCTGCGATGCCATTTTGACACAAATTGATGCCATCACGTTCCCCTTTATTATCGCACCACCGTGATGGCATCAATTTGTGTCAAAATAGCATCGCAGGTGGAATCGCAAACAGGATGTTTTCTACCAGTGTGAGCGCTGCCAATTTGGAAACAAAGCACGTCAATTTGGTATCAGCGTAACATGGTCATTGCCCAACGCACATCCCAGCTGAAAAATCGCCACGTCGCCACCTCAGCTGCATCCAGGATGCGACTGGCGTCCAGGTTCCCGTCTGTTCTCTGTGCCCCGGACGCAATTTTGCATTTTGAATCATCCCCTACAAAATTGGCAGAGAGCTCGATGTCCTTTAAGATGGGCATGTTTCCTCGACTGGCGTGAAGGCTTGACAGCATGCTCCAATCTCGCAAAACTTTGCCTGGGAATTGCCTGGAATACAGACCATCACTGCGCCCCCAAGAACTTGAGGAATAAGCCATAAGCGCCATTCGCTCCGGCGCAGTGGAAACGTCGATTCGGTGAGAAAATTCCCATTCATTCCCATTTGCCTTGAAGGGCTGTCCGCGATGCCGCTCGGTGGCCATTAATATCTGGCTGTGTTATGTTTTCAGCGAACCACATCACGCGGCCCTATTACTGTGGCTTTTTCACAGCCACTGCCGTGGCAAGGAGCGGCAGGGGCCCCAACTGTCTAGGGTAGGCACGATACTCGGACATTGTCGTATGCTGAGGTTGGCGTACCCATTTTCGACTTTAGCTGAAATCGTGCTATCATTCACCGAGCAAATTATTGTCCAGGAAATTTGCGAGACTTGCGGACATTCCGCAACGCCTGCAAGTTGGCGGGCGTGTCCCCATCGTGGTTGTCACTGTAATTAATAACAATATGTACATAATACAAGGCCGGACACGCGCGTGCATTGCGAACGCAGTGCCCTCTGATTAACCCGACGAACGATAGCGTCGCACGGTCGGGCCTGTGAGGCAATGCACACGCCTATGTAAATAGTTAATATGCATATAATATGTGTATAATATGCCCATGCCTCGGGTCATCCAGCGCGCCTGGATCGAAGCTGCCCTGCCCCTTGGCATCACGCCGCGTGACCCACCAATCCCGCCGCAACTGCAGGAGCACAGCGAACGCAAACGGGGCCCAATCCACCAGGGTGCGCCTCCTTCGCTCCAGGCTACAAAATTCCCTCCTCTTCACCAGTCTACGCGGCAACCGCGGCGCAGCGCCTTCCCGCCCGTCCCCGAGCCCTGGGCGCCCCAACGCCGCGTGCAACTGCGAGCTGCCCTGGACACCCCGCGGAGCGAATCACCGTGGCGTGCCTGTGAATTCAATGCATTGCGCCAACGACACCAAACGCCCGTTGGCTGCTACGCGAGCGGAGGCGTGGCTCAAGGGGTCGGTGGCGGCAATCCGGGAACCCTCCCCATCTCATCGAGGGCCGAAATCCTCAGAGACGGAGCAGATCACGTCCGAGGTATGTTCCCCGCAGGCTGCCATTTCGGCCGTCCCGTTTTCTAGGGGCGGCGTCTGGCGCCAACGCCAAGCCGCATCAAGTCAGCGCTACGTTGCAAGCCAAGCTGCGAGCCGTGCTCCTCGCGCTGTACAGAGTGCAAAGTGCAAGGCGATAAACAAACGCTTGTTTGTTTGTTTTCTCGACCGGGTGCGTCACCGCTCGAACGAAGGCTGTTCGCACGGGAGAAAATCGTATCAATGCGAATGGGCAACCCGGAAGTGCGAAAACCAGAGCGGAAATTTTGCTAAGGGCAGCCCAGAGTGACAATTTTCATTGCTCCTCGGAACGCGTCCGTTCGCCCACGTCCACGGAGCTGTTGCGGACACCCTGTCCGTCTTTGCTCTTGTGCACCGCCGAGTGGTCTTTCTCTGTTCGGAGGGGTGGGAGGCCTGCACATTCCCTCGAGATCTCCAAGCGGGCCGGTGTGATATGTTACCGGTTGCACTGCCCGGCTGGCTTCAATGGCCATGGGGCACTCCTCCAGTCGTCCCATTGTTGTTTGATATCGTGGGGACTTGCGAGCCCTGGGCTTTCACTGAGATGAACTGACTAGTGGTGGTATAGCGGAGGACCACCATCGCTCCCATAATTTCTGGCCACGTGCGACTGCACCGGCGTTGGTCTAACGCCGTCCCCGGGGGACAGCACCGGCCGCTGGTGCCGTCGGTCCTACAGTCGAGACGCTTGCGCCGCGGTGCTACGTCGGTGGCTAATTTGTTGCTGCACAGCCTTTTGGGTACAGCGCGGGCCCCGCTTTGCAGGCATTTGTGCTGGAAAGTCACGGCGGTGGATGATAACGTAATCGGCTGCGATTGCATCATTTCCCCAAGTTTGCAGCAATCCGCGACTTTCTTTTCCAAAACATTACATCGCATTTCAGTGTTCATGAGCACTGCCTTGATCAAGACGCCTGACCCGTATTATCAGGAGATATGTGGGCCTTGTGCCACCTAGCAGGAGAGTGGAAGGCGGTGTGTGCTCGGATCCAAAGCAACTCAAGAAAGGGAAAAGAGAAGCTCGGTCCCAAGAAAGGGAAAAGAGAAGTTCGGCGCTCCTGGGGGCCCCCGCCAAATCAGCAATTCGAACTGCATCGGACTTGTCGCTATGTTCGTTCTAATAGACCGCGAATTGTCTTCAACATAGCACAAATGAATTGAGCGACGCAGGGTGTGGGCGCACCCACGGATTGCACAATGGATTTGCATTGTGTGGAAATGTAGCCATGCAGGCATGGGCACTTGGCATGACATTGATGAGGCTGCACCAGAAAGCAGCCTTGTTCTTGACACGCAACAAAATATTTTTAATATGCGTCGATAATAGTGAGAGTGCATTAGAGCAACAGGGAAGTGCGTTTCTAATACGTTAACTAGCAAAGTCAATGATTTCGATTTTTCTTGGGAATGCAGTACTTCTAACTATATAACGAAACAGTATCCAAACCATGGAGGATATATGGCATAATGACGGCAGGTATTAAACAATACAGCTGCTTATCAGCGCTACATCTGGCTTGCAATATTATATTCCCTGCCTGTTGCACATGCTTATTGCTCTATTTTTACGTTTACGTTCTATACGCGAAAATGCGTAAATAGAGAAATGACCAATTTTGCCCCCATATTTACGCATATTAACGGCTCGTCTACACGCCAAGATTATGCGATGATGTCCCAGTCAACGATCGATCCTCGAATCTGTGAAGCACTGGCAACACAGAGCCCACCTCGCCCTCAGTCAAAAAAACGATGTCGTCGAGCAAACGATCATTTTATGCGTGCTTCATCCCGTATATGTGCCACTTCCCGGACTCCCTGAGTCTTTATGTACTGTCTTCAGATACACTGGGTGCATTTTTTAGGCTTTTTACTCGTAAACACGTAAAAACCGGTTTGCGCAAATATCCATAAACGAAGAAGTGTGTATGCCGTAAACACCAAGCCTGTTAAATTGCTACAATATAGCGTCATAGGGACCGTGAAGCATCCCCATGTCACGTCAATTTAGGTACATCAAGGTATTTCTTTACAAGGCAATTTTCACTGAACGTTTGTCCCAAGTGCTTTGATACCGCGGCATTTTCAAGGTATCGCAAAGAAACGCAGCTGACCGCCGAGGTTGCATTCTTTCAGGAATGGCGTCTTCCGCAATCATTTATGGCTCCGCAACATACGGGTCACATCTCGATGGGCGCCTCTGCTTTGGTTCCCAAGCCGGCCTGAGGTACACAACAAACCAGGAAGAGGAGGCTGTCCCTCCTCTCAATTGATACTCACTTTGGGGGCAGATGATTGCTTCAATGCCACTGGGAAAAATGGGCCAAATAACGCATGTTAGAATGTGTACGAAGTTCACGGGGTTTTGTTATTTTCGTGTTCTTTGCATGCAGAACACCGATGAAATGCGCATTTATGTTTTCGCGAAAAGTGTTATTTGGCCCTTTTCCACTAGTGTGCGACGCCTGCGGTGGGTTCAAGCAGCGCTTTGGCCATGACAGGTAATGACATCCAGCTCTTCGGCGACTGCATCCCGGGCAGCGATTCCGTATCATTCAACGCATCTACCATCAGTCCAAAAGCAACGGTCAACGTCACCAAGCCTCTCCGATTGGGAGAAAGTGAGTATATGGCAAAGGCGGCTGTCCTGTGTCCTCCAGGAGGCACAGTCCTCGATAATATGTCGCCAGGGGTCAGCCTGTCGAATTTGACCATCGCAAATTGCACGCTAGTGGTGCGCAGTCCTTGTGAAGGACTGCAAGCCAGAGGCAAAAGCAGTGGAGCTCATTGGAACGGAGTTCATATTGGTCGTTGAGTTGTATGCACACCATTCCACATTGTATGCATCGCCTGTGAGGATCTCACATTGCTCAGTCACCGTGGGAGACTCTACATTGACTTAATTATTAGGGACGAGGGGATTTGCATTGCCAATTTCGAAGAGCTCTTTTAATCAGGTCATTTCCCTCCTTTGAAGGCAATATAGCATTGACTATTGAGAATGCGAGCCGCTCGTGTAGAAGAGGGGCGATCCATACCAACCGCTGCAGAGTCAACACGAACAGGTATAACTTCACGGGCAACAGAAGACAACAGGGTTCCGCGACTTGGGGTGTGTCCAACAATGTCTCTATGAAGGTGAGAAACTGTGGTGGAAATATAGCCGACGTCGCCTGAACAATAGCTCTCTTATTGGGAAGCAGCTGCAGTTTGCAGAATTGTTGCTTTCATAACAACTCAGTGGGTATGGTAGCCAGATATGGCACAGCGAATAGGGGTATTGGGAGAGCAATGGTTGTAAGTGTTAATATTACATTCACTGCCACACATTGTACCTTCAGAAACAGCTCTGAAACTTTCCCTGGTAATGCTCTTTACATATGCAGGGTATGTGGAAGCGATGGGGTGTTGGGGAACTGCACATTTCTACAAAACAGGGAGGGGTTTTTGGGAGGGGCCGTGGCTGCAGTATTGGGACCTGGGGCGCATATAGCTAAGATATATTTCTCTCAAAACTCAGCTGGAAGCCTGCCAGGGGCCAGTAATGTAGAAGCGCCTTTGGATGACAGCCAATCAGCATCATTGGCTATAGCAAGATCCAGATTTGCGGGAAACAATGCAATGTTGGAAGGCGGGAACTTGACAGTTACACTTAGGGGCAGAGGAGGTGCCGTTTATTGCGGCAACTTTGCAGGAATCAACTTTAAACGCAACCAGCTTGAAGCGGGTTTAACCAAAATCATCGAATGGGGTTCTTTCAATACAGCTACGTAATCGGCTGCAAATGCAAATTTGACCTGTATGATGCGCATAACATCCTTCATTGAATGCAATGCAGGATTGGGTGGAACAGTGAACAATGTTTCCACAAATGTTTGTACTTTGGATTTTGTGAATTTCATCAACAAATTTGAGATAGACGGTGGGGCGGTTTACCTCAAGATGGGAGGGAGCGGCAATACTCAGAAATTCCTGGATTCAGAAATTTATGTCGGCGGTGGGAATTTCCCTTTTGCAAGCAACTCTGCGAGCGGGGGGGGAGCCGGGCTCTCGCAAGCTGATGCGTTGACCAACCTTACCTAGCCTGCCAATTTGGAT
The DNA here is from genome assembly GCA_905146915.1 of Ostreobium quekettii. Taxonomy (NCBI): domain Eukaryota; kingdom Viridiplantae; phylum Chlorophyta; class Ulvophyceae; order Bryopsidales; family Ostreobiaceae; genus Ostreobium; species Ostreobium quekettii. The sequence continues at coordinate 7,816 of CAJHUC010002513.1, read as the reverse complement.
AGCAGCTCGATATCTCCTCTCGACGTGAGCCGACGTGATATCAGTGGGTGCAGCGGAAACGAAGATGGACATATTCTTCCAAGACATGAAGCGCAGAATTTTGGAGGGGCATGAACGCAGATAGAACAAGAGTAGGGTGCAGGAATTGCGACTTCGAGCGATACAGCGCAGATGACTCTGGTGGGGCGGCTTACCTCAAAACGTTGTCCATTTTTCATCTGAGGAATGGCACCTTGGAAAACAACAAAGCAGTGCTTGTAGCAGCGTTGTTCGCATCCAACTTGTTTGTGGACACTATGACAGCGAAATTTAATCGCAATGTTGCAGAAAAATTTGGCGGAGGTCTGCATGTGTCCACGAAGAACAGCACATGTTTTCAAGTTCGATCTCGTTTCTCATCTACCCAACATGACGCTAAAAGGCAACGATGCGGAAGTGGGTGTTGGATGTACTTTTTCATCGAGGAGGGCTCAAAGAAGACGAGATTGAATGCCTTGCGCACGGAGGCGACAAATAGCACATTTGCAGACAACGCTGTGGACTTTGCTGGCCAGCAAAGTTTCTTCTATAGAGGAACTTTGTTCACTAAGCAACCTGGTCCGTCGCACATGTGTTGACCCTGCAACCTTGAGAAGGCTGCGTATCTGCAGGAAGAGCACGAGGAGCCACACCCAGGCGTGTCTAATGTTCCAGTAAATTCGCAAGGATTGGATGGCACGCCTCAGCCTTGCCCACAGATCTGGACCAGCAACATGTTACAGTGTACACTCACTAGGAAAAAAAGGGCCAAATAGCACGTGCTCAAGCGTGTACAAAGTTTACGGGTTTGTGTCATTTTTGTGTTCTTAGCGTGCAGAACTTTGATGAAATGTGTTTTATGTGCGTTCGCAAAAGTGCTATTTGGCGCTTTTTTCCTAGTGACTGTGCACCCTAATGGTGGAATCCCGCCAGAAATTCAAAACGCTACAGTGGTTACACCTCTGAAGTCGATGGATATATATATATATATTCAGGACGGTGCGCGCACTGAAGGAAGCTCTCCCCCGAGGATCGGCAAACACACCAGCGGTGGGACACTGTCAAACTTTGCCGTGCGCGACCCGAATTGATGGATTTTGGGATTCTACCTCGAAGTCCACCAAAATTCATGAGTGCGTCGAAGCACCGTGTATCCTAGGAAACGGTGTAGTCTACACAGTTGTTTGAGGGTACGCGGTTGATGCTATGTCGATGCGTGCACTAACTGTGTTGTTTTGGGACCACATTTGCCGAAATTACACAGTTGGATTTTAAGCAGACTGTGTCATCTGGCCTGTTTTTTCCTAGTGCAAATTTTGGCCAGCTCGGGCGTGCTGCTGTGCTTGCTGATGGAGCTGGTGCGGGAAGCATGGAGGAAGGTGGATGCCATGTTGGGCGGCGTCGGCACCAGGGCTGTGGACGATTTGACAGTGTGGGAAAACGTGCAGAGTGTCGCGGTGTTAAAGATACAAAAGATTCCGAGTTTGAAGCTCAGCGACTGGGCACAAAATGAGGTTGTGTTGGTCAATGAAGGAGGCAAGGTATGCGCCGATTAGCAGCAATTTCTGGACGTTTCGTGCATGTAAAATTGCAGCGTTTTAGTGGGCTTTTGGGACGACATTATAATGGCACCATACCAAGTTCGTTTAACTAGATTCTCATGCTTCGGCCGTTTACTCTGCCAAGCAAAGCTTGGAGGCAGTTTGATCTGGTCGCGCGAACCGCGATGCAGCCGTTTGGCCACAAAATTTTGTGACAACTGAATAATGCACCATTTATTAGTCAATTTATCGTTGCTCCAGGTTAGCGAAAGCAGAAATGCAGGGTGCTGGTGCATTCCTGTGCTGCGCATGAGTCCACAAGTGCGTGTAACAAATGATTTTTAACTGGCCCCCGCAGTGCGCTCGTTGCAGCAGCTTTGGAGCAACTGTGAGTACCACTGATGTTCCATAACTTGGGTCGGCTTGACCATCAGGTGTAATACTGTTATGGAAACTACTTACAGCTGAAGTAAAGTTCTGAGCTCAGGGCGTGCAGAAGTACGAAGCCATGATTTAGAGTCAGCGATTTTATTTAGGGCTGCGCAATCTCCTGTATGTGGCATCAATCACTGGTGCGCAGACAGGGGGGCCTCGGGAAAATGCCTGACGGCGCTGATGCGTCGTACCCAAACCGCAGCAATTAAATCACCCATTGGTGGAGAATTTGTGCAAATATCACGGTTTTCGACTGCCTGGCTATCAGCCATAATATTACACGGTGAACTGATAATACCCGATTTAGATAGATGCCAAAGGCATAAACGCGGGACACAATAAACAGCAGTTTTCCGCAGACCATGTGGTCATGCAGACGCGCTGTGGGGAATTGCACTGCTTGAGAATGGCGCTTCGAAGCGCATGGATTGATGGGTACTGGCGCGGTCTTTCAACCAACTCCTGCCAACCCTCGCCGCGACTGCAACAAGGCAGTGACTCTTTGCTGTTGTTGATGTCACGGGCGCGCACATGTGAGATAAGCGCATGCCCGCTCTCCAAGCATACCAGGTGCCCACCACGATGTTCCACATATTTGCTCCTCACAAAACCCCAACGGAACACAACCTGTCGCGGAGAACAGTCATGCATTCCTCGATTCCGGAACGCGAATGGCCCATACACTCATCTTCACCAGGAGGACAAAGGGGGTTTCATGTCACCCCAGGTGCAGCTGCCTCGTTGGAGCCTTCGCGCCTGGGTCAACTGGGCGAAGTTCAGAGCGCTTTCACACCGTTCGCTTCAGACAACTCGAACACGAATTAAGGTGGAGGCAATTCTATGCGCCAGACCTCAAATTCTGTTGCAACGTCTGACTGGCCCTCACCCTGGGAAAGTATCGATGGCGACGGGCAAAATGCCTATCTTGTTTGCCGCTGCTTTATTGTTCCTTGACGGGCAGAGCTCAATATGCCTGGTTTGCAGTCCCTTTGTTGTCCCTTTGTGCTTTTGTTGCCCCTGGGTTGCAGCTGCGGTGCGCCCCGACGTCGGGGATGTCGACATCACGCTCCGACATCAAGCCCACGTGGAGCTGCAGTGAATGGCAAGAGAGAGGGTGGGCAAATAGCGCCCCAATCCATCAGGTGCACCATATTCGCACTGGATCCACCGCTAAAGCCCCCATCCCTTTGCCCACGCCGCCGCCGCAGCGGCCTAGTGGCTCTTCACCTTCTGGCATCAGCTCTGGGCCACCCTGAGGCAACGCGCCAGTCTCAACGGCACAGGTAATTTCGTGGATTGAATGCCCTAACTGTGGATCTAGGAAAGGCCAAAGCTTCGTTGGACAGCCCTGAGGAGCGCCCCCCCCCCCACCCCCACCCCCCCCCACCCCCACCCACACACACACACAGCTGACGTCGATGCGAGCAAGGTGCTCAAAGAGCTCGCGGCGACACTCTGGTCGACCTGCTCGTCTCATCGAGGCGGGAGAAGCTTCCGGGCTCGGCTAAACCCGCACTGAGGTACGACCGACGCTCGCTTCCTTTCCGGTTCTCCGGCCGTTCCGGGACGACATCTCAGGCCAACGCCTGGTGACGTTGGGCGCCATGCGCCTGTCGCCTTGCTGATTTACAGTCGCAACGGCGAGCGCCAATACCCGACCAGCGATCCCGCGTACATCAAGGATAACGGCCAAGGCGGGCGGAGATTCTCGGCAACCATTTTGCGTGGCTCTCTTGCATGACTCATTGCCGGCGTGCGAGACACCAGGTCCATACTCTGCCGAAAAGCTTTCACCCGTTCAGACGTCTGGGGGGAGCTTTGTGATCCCTCGTGGTCGGTTGCGTTGAGTTGATCGGGGGTCACCAGTTAAAAGCAGTCTGTTTGCGATGCCAGCCGCGGTTCCATTTGACACAATTCGATGCCATCGCAGCGACTCTTATCAGTCACTGTGACGGCATCATTTTTTTTAAACGGCATCGTGGCTGGCATCGCAAACATACTGTTTTCTACCAGTGGGCGCCGTGCACGGCTGGATTCAGAAGTTGCAGGGCGTACCGCCTGTCGTCCCACTGAATTTTGTGACCATTGGAAGGCGTGAGTCCATGAGCGTTCTCTAAGCCGGGCTAGTTACTGAGGGTACAGGGGAGCACCTACGATCGCCCCCTTTGTTTCTGGTACAGTGGGACTGCACTGACACTGGATGACGCCGGCCGCCAACGCTGCCGGCTCGGAAGCCGAGACCCTTGTCGGTCGTGAGTTTCTATTGGGCAGCATGTTGGGCGCAGCACGGCCCCCGGTACCGCCGCCCAGTGCTTCCGAAAGTGTTCTGGGCCCCGGCTGTGTGTTTGCCCTGTCGATGTGCCAATGTGCAAACGAGGGTCCGGAAGCTTGCGGCTAAGGAATTCGCGCTCACGACCTACCTTGTTGACCATCGAAATCAGCCTTGATTGGCATGTGCCGAAATGCGGCGATTGGCGACATTACTGATGACCTCAAATCCCCTCATGATTTCTAAATTAAGGGTGCCCAAACAGTAATAAATACCCTTCCCCATTCAGTTTATTATATGGTTTCTAATACACACTCTTAACCTCTATGAACTTTAAGACCCTAATTGCGTGCAGAGGCTTGTGGGAAGAGTTCGGCCTCAAATCAAGGGACATCAACTTGGTTTGCGGCTTCAAACTTCTTCCACTGACAGCCATTTTGAAGTACCAACGGAGGATGGCGCGGGGGATGCTGAATAGCGCGGGGGTCCTTATAGCGCCCCTGGCGTTATTAAACGTAGCCAGTGGTGCGGAGCGCGGGGCTTATGGCAGATAGCGCTGGGGGGACCTATTCACTTCAACATCACATAAATCCACAAGCGCAAAAGTATTCTCAGGCATTTTTGCGCCTCATTGCATGCGCTGCACCCCAGTACCCCAATTTTATCAAACCCATTGTAGCTGATCAATGCCAGTGTAATTTTGCATTAAGGTGCTATATTGGCCGGACGCCTGTACACGTACATGTACGCCTTGCCGGTCAATGTGGCAACCTGGGGGGCGCAACGTACAGCAGCGTGGTGTGCACACGTGGCGGCCCATCACTTTCTTGATCATCAGATTTGGCTGCTGCCGAGAACAGCGCCTTAGGTAATTAGGAGAATTTGCTGGGCGCCTGTACGCTTTGCTTGTCAGTGTGACAACGCAGGGGAGGGCTGCTGAGTCAACGATATGGTGTGGGACGCGGGGCACAGAAAATAGCGCGGGGGCACGCAAGGCAGTTGCCCCCCGCGGTCCTGACGCCAGCCCTCATGCTCAAAGCGGGGGGTGGGGGGGGAGGGGGCACTATCCTCCACGATCTACAGTACAGCAGTTGGCTCCCGGTGTTGAAATGACGATGGCATCCCTAGTTTGCCGTAGCTTCCCCACAGCAAAGGACATTTTCTCAAGACAATTTTGCTCAGTAAGATTGTTTGGAGCGTTCTGCGTGGCAATTACAAGTCGCGGCAGGGAATCGCACCTGACCACTGAGGTAGCGTCCTGTTCGGTGCGCCTTCTTTCCCCACACTAGGAAAAAAAGGGCCAAATAGCACGTGTTCAAACGTGTACAAAGTTTACGGGTTTGTGTTATTTTTGTGTTCTTAGCGTGTAAAACTATTATGAAATGTGTTTTATGTGTGTTCGCAAAAGTGTTATTTGGCCCTTTTTTTCCTAGTGCCAAGAGCCACGAGCGAAGTCGCCCCGCACCTTGCGCACCACATCTCAATGGCTGTCTCTGATTTGGGGTCCTCCTACTATCTGTCATATAGTCCGCAAGAGCGCAGGGAGAGCAGCCTGCGCGTCGTCTCAATGGTCCCTCTTTGGAGGGAGGCAGTTTCTTCAATGCGACGCTTGTGGTCGTTTCAGACAGTGCCTTGGCCATGGTGGGAAATGAAGTTCAATTTTTCGTCGACTGCACACTGGGCAGCGGCCCGATAGTTTTTAGTGCATCTCCTATCAAGCCAAGCAGGGCCATAAATATCGACAAGCCGCTCACATTAGGAGCCAGCGAGGCGAAAGGAAAGGTTGAATTTCTCTGTCCCCCAGGAGGCACCGTGTTCAATACTGCTTTGCAAGCGACAAGCCTTTCGACTTTGATTATCGCAAGCTGCAGCGCTGGTGTTGTCCTCCTTGCGAAGGATTACAAGTCGGATGCGAACGCACTGACTCTGTTAAACATGAATTTCATGCCCGATTCAGATTCGGATGCGTCAGCTGTGAGCATCTCAAACTGTTCGTTCACCGTGAGAGATTCTATGTTTATGAACTTAGAAGGGGCGAGGGGGCATGTACCTCAGATTTCTGGCAACTCCTTTGATGAGATTAATGGCTCGATCTTTACCGACAACGGCATACGGTAGGTTGAGGGTATGAACAGTTCGGGAGGGGCGATAATGATCTGCACTGGTCAGTGCATCACTCAGCGGGGTTAATATCATTAACTGCAGTTCCACGGACAATGTGGCATTGGAGGATACAGGAGGGGCGATGACAGCATTCAGAGCACATTTCAAATCATCAAATGCAGTTCCAATGGCAACAGAGCAGACTGGGGCTCTGCCATCTATGCTCATTCCAGCAACGTTTCCATGCTAGACAGCACCTGAGATGGCAATGTGCTCACCGCGTCGACCTGACCACCGGGTCCACACGTGTGGACTGTGTACCCAGTAACACCTAGGCGATTGCGTGGTAATGGTGCTGCGAAGCTCATGAATTCACAGGGTTTTGACGCGCCCTTTCAACCAACTCTTTCAAACGCCTGCTGCGACCCCAAAATAGTATTGCCTCTTGGGCGTTGCCACCACCACAGCCTGTATGTCACGCAGGTGCGAAATGCATACCCACAGAAACCCGCATGTATTGCATGCACCGACCATAACACTCTACATTTTTGCGCCTCACAGCCAAAAACAACCCTTTGCTCCCCGATGTCCAAAACTGGACAATCGCAAAGGGCAATCCTCACGCAAAATCCCCGGCCTTTCTCCAAAACACCGTTTCCAAAGTTCACCGATTTTTGGCCTTGACACGCATTCATGCACTTCCCACTAGTGGTGGGCCACCGCAACGATCACATTTGCAACCATTAACATAACCAGGAGTCCTATGAATCATGCTGGCAACTTACCATGCACGATATTGGGATGTGTTGCCAACCCAAAAAGCGGTGTCGAAATTGAAAATGCCGAAATATTAACTAAAGCATGACAGGCCTGGTCACGGAATAGACGCTATTGATTGAATTATTCAGGTCCACAGCAAGTGGGTGCACTAGGAAAAAAAGGGCCAAATAACATGTATTCAAGCGTGTGCAAAGTTCACGGGTTTGGGTTGTTTTCGTGTTCTTAGCACGCAGAACGCTGATGAAATGCATATATGTGTGCTCGCCAACAGTGTTGTTTGTTCCTTTTTCTGCTAGTGGTGGGGAAATCTATGAGGGTATGAAGCTGTTCGGCTTCCCGCCAGGCGTACCACGTTGGCATCGGCAAGAAGTGGACTGAACACTGTGGTGACATGGACAATAGTTATTTCCCGTTTGCTGCCATCCACATCTACCTTGAGTTATTGCGACTTGCATTGAGCTATGAAAAAGGCGACTTTAGGGTGTCTCTATCACTTCGGCGACAAATGCGGAGAGTAGACCAAGGCCTGGATGGGGTTTTAGTTGGGAATGTGATAGATATAGCGTTTCAGTATAGCTTAGATGTACCGTAGATCATGAAGGATAGCGCGCACCCCCACCCACCCCACCCTCCCACCCCGCGTTGCACATCAGGCTGATGTCAGGAATGC